>CM076975.1:52359130-52369130 GCA_039105355.1 Benthosema pterotum | reverse complement strand
CTGGGGGACCAGATTCTTGCTCCTAATCCTAAAAATGGGTCACTCACTTCCTTCCTGCAGATGGAACAGTCAGCAACACCAAGCCCTGATGAGCAGTGTTGTCAACCTGGTGCATTTCTCGCTAGATTTAGCTTTTTTGAAGTGCTGCCAAGCACTTCCCTTAGACGATTTACAAGCTGCGTGCCTGCGTGGCTGGCTGCTAACCGGCACGGTTTACATGCTTGTACAGCAAATGCGTTTGCTGTACACAAACATTTGGGTGCACCAAATGTTTTGTACAACAAATGCGCGGGCGCACCAAATGTATTTCCTTGAGTGATGCATCAAATAAAGTTCGGGGGGACCCCCACACACCACCACACAGGCAGCACTTCATTTCACACGGGTGTGTGATTTTTTACAGATCCCACTAGCGCCAAAATTAGTGTGAAATTGATAGACAGGCGCCAGAGATAAAACCCTCGTTTTTCACCATTTGTCCTCCTATGGAAAGTTGGTTAACCAGATGTAACTCTTTGAGAGTGTAAAATATTCATCATGTGAATTATCCCAAGTCTACACAACTATAGAATGTAGAAGATTAATGGTCATTTTGATCTGCATGTTGGTTTCCCAAATCCAGCCTGGAATTGTGGGCAAAAGCAAAATAAATCTTTAGTTTTGGGGTCTGTGTGGTTAAAAATGTCATCAAATGGTGGTCTTGCGTGGCTCAAATTCTGAATAAATAGTGGGCCCTGGTATGAAAAAAGGTTGAAAACACATTGCTCTAGCACATTCTAGTGCATTTTGGATATTATGCCACTAATGCATTTTGAATTTTGGAAGTTGGCAACACTGCTGCTGATGATTCCTGATGTGCATCTCTAAAGGTATCTCGAAGGGTGGGAGAGGGGAGGGGGTGGGGGTGGGGGAGGGGGAGGGTGGGGGAGGGGAGGAGGGGGTAAGTGTTAAAAAACAAAGATGTGAAGCCATTGACGCAGCCTGTGTTACGTCCATATTCCTCCTCCTCTCTGGGCCATTGACACAGTGTGTGTTACGTTCATATTCCTCCCCTCTGGGTCTCGGTTTCACAGCCCTCTTTCTTCTCCTCATGTGTTACATCCTGTCAGAGGTATTCCAATACCTCTGGCATTCATACAGTGTGTTTATGAGAAGAAACCAAACCCTCCACCGTAGCATGCAGGGTTTGTTTTCCTTCCCAACCAACCCACAGACAGGCAGGCAGCTCTCTGAGTTCACCTACAGGTTTTCCTACCCGTCCGAACCCGACCCCAATCCTCTGCTAGCGATCCCATTAAGGATACGCTTTAATGTTGTGGAAGCGATGGGGTTTCAACTGTGTACAAAAGAGGTCTTGGCTTGCCGCGCCATACTGTACCGCGTTAAGCTAACTTGTGTTGTGTTGTGGTCGTTCGGCCCGGGACAAATATAGTATATAAGAGTCCCACCAAGAGGGCTACCATTCCTCCTCCTCCTCCTCTCCTCCTCCTCCTCCTCCTCTTATTCTTCCTCTTTCTCCTCCTCCTCCCTCTCCTCCTCCTCCTCACTCTTTGCCTTTCCCGTGGCCTGAGCCCAAAATAATAATATAAAAAAGAATGTGTGTGAAATGTGTTGCTTGTTGTTTGGTGCGTTGCTGTGTTGTTGTGTTGTGTGACTGACAGGACAGCTAGGCTAGGCTAGGAGGCAGCGTCGCATTTCATTATTCTCCTTTTCAAGCTGTCAGGAAACTTGGAAGCTGTCACCCTAGTCGTTGTCGTCGGTGCTGCGGCGTTCCCCAGCCAACTCCACAAACACTCCACCACCACACTAGAGTTCTCAACGGGCCTGAAAACTGAGCCCGCCCTAACTGGGCCCTAACTGATCAGGCCCAAAGCCCGGCCCGGCCCGACCAATTAGCATAGTTTTTAGGCCCGACCCAGCCCTACAATGTCGGGTCGGGCCTGGTCGGGTTTGGGTAGAATTTGAGCAATCTACACTGAGTAAAAGTGAAAATACCAATCAGCACCATCTTCATAAGAGGTAAATACACAGACAGACAGAACAGAACTATTAGTTTTATCATAAAAAAATATATAATATATATTGCTTTTTTCATGGAGCCCTATAGGTCCGGCCCGACCCGACCCTACTGATCTACATCCACACCGTGTCATATTAATCAAGCAATCACGTACAGTGTGATGGAGCAGTCACATCCCCCCAGCCCCTCGTTCTCAGATCTACAAACGTAACCACGGTAACACCTCCTTTACTCTGTCTGTCAGAGACAAAACCTCACAACTACATATAGTTTTACTTTTACTTGGAATAAACAAATCAACGTCTACATGTCTACTTAATCTGTTTTTGCGGGTGGGAAGCATTACGCTAGACTAGCTATTTTTTTTTATTTTTTATTTTTTTTTTGAAAAATCATGAAAATGTGGACACAAATCTTTTGAATATTCTGTCACAGTGAATGTTTTTAACTCAAGTATTTTTGATTCTGGGAGTTCATCCGTGGAACTACATAGAGTATTTTCAGATAGGGGTCCATCGTGGCCATGTACAAATGATTTTGGGGGTACTGGGGACATAGAAACATGATGAGGTTTTTCACAAAACCTGCCATTATTTTAGGCATTTTGTGTAGAATCAGTTCTTGGGTCAGAAACGGATCCGTCGTATAATACAGTGTGACACTAAAAACGAAGGGCTCAATTCAACATTTTGAACAGTCATAACTCATGCCTCATTTGGCCAATATTAGTAGAAGATCTACAAGCCCAAAACACGTCAAAGATTGTTCGATCTGCTACTCTTGGCTGTTTTTTGTAATTGAATAACGACATAGTGGGGTGATAATTTTCCCACACACTGCTTCTCAGACACAATACTCACTAACACATGCTGATGATGATCATCACCGATCACATCATTTGGAGTCATTTCTGAACATCTGCCAAATTACATAACGTTATTATACAATAATATAATGATCATTCACCCTTTTCAGTCCATTTGGTTTCGACATTATGCACACTCTCCCATGCGTCGCTGTAATGTACTAAATGGATACATTAGGCAGCGAAACGCACGCTAATTATATCGGGACACAAAAAAGGCCTGGCTCTCTCGTTTATATGGGGGGAAAAAAAATCTAAAAGCTCCATTTTAGCGTATAATGAAACTAAGGCCATGGAATGGACATGATATACACAACTCACTCCGGCATTTTCCTCTCTGTATTCAGAGAGACCGATCCATGCAGTCCCCGAAAGCTGTTCTCCGGCCAAAAATAGCTGAAGTTCTGGCTGAAAACCGCGCAGCTGGTTTTCCCCAAACTTGGCAGCGCGGCAGCGGAGGCCATGCCAAAATGTTGAGGAATGTGAAGGCCAGAAACCAACCGTTGGCCAAACCGGGGGAAGCTATAAGACTGGATTCAACGTTTTCAATTCAACAGGCGTAACGCATGCCTCATTTGGCCCAAAAACATTGCACTTGTTTCCATGCGCGTCTTGTCCGACTTCATGGGGAACGCATCTGTCACTTTATTCAGTAGAAGTGCCACCACACTCCGCCATTTTGTCCGCCATTTTGAGCAGTTTTTGAAAAAAATGGTTATAGTTGATTTTCTTCCTGGATTTCCATTTAACAATACCATAAACAAGGGGTTTTCAACAGGTGGTCCGGGGACCACCAGTGGTCCTTGAGAGGGTGCCAGGCCGTCCCCAGCTAAGTTGTTTAACCAGATGTAACTCTTGAGAACGTAAAAATGAAACCAAATGGACCCTGGCGGGTCCATTTGGTTTCATTTTTACGCTCTCAAGAGTTAAAAGATTCATCATGTGAACTAGAAGAGTAATGGTCATGGAGAGAAACAAAATAATTCTTTAGTTTTGGGGGTCTGTGGGGCTAAAATGTCCTCAAATGGTGGTCCATGCATGGCTCAATTGCTGAATAAATGGTGGGCCCTGGGATAAAAAAAAAAAGTTGAAAACCACTGCCATAAACATCCGCGACCATTATGGCCGGCTGTTGTACTTCTGGTCGCAACTGTTGGGCCAACGGTCGCCACCGTTCATCACCGGTTGCTACTAAACCTAACCCTAACCAACAGGCCTATGCCTGAACCAAACCTTAACCCCCAGACCACTGGATAATGGTCATGGCAGTTGGAAAATAGTTGTATGAGTTCATTCTTATGAGCCTTCATAAACTACCCCCCCCCCCCCCCCCCCCAACACTCTCACACACACGTGCACAATTTCCTCAACTTCAGCTCTATACCTTGTCATCCATATTGCTGTAATTTCTGCCTATTGCCTTCCTGCTTGGTCCCGCCTTATCGCTGCTGGCAGCTATATTTCTATTTATGTTTTCGTCCAGAGCATTCATCCGCCGCCGGTCGACTCGACGGCCGTGAATACGTAATTTAATCACACCTGAAAGAGAGAAAAAAAGAGGCTGGGTGGAAAAAAGGCCTCTGATAATATAATGAAAGTTTGATAGGAGACGAGGCAGCTCCTTTCATGTCGCCGCCCACCACTAATGAGCTCTGACAATCACCTCCGCTACGCTCCGCTCCAACGCTGAATAACGGCTCAACGGGGCACACTCGTATGGCCTTTACACACCACACACACACACACACACACACACACACACACACACACACACACACATCACACACACACACACACAACACACACACACACACAACACACACACACACACACAACACACACACACACACACACACACACACACACACACACAGTATTCACAGAGCTAACGGTTTGAATATCTAACACAGTGATTGTCAACGTTTTTCATACCAGGGTCCACTATTTATTCAGAATTTCAGCCACGGAGGACCAACATTTGAGGACAATTTTAGCCCAACATTTTAGAGCCGACACGAAACCAAATGGTCCCCTAAGGGTCCATTTGGTTTCGTGTCAGCTCCTGTTCGGACCACATATAAGGACATATCATATCGCCGCAAAGAACTTTGCACAATCCTCAACCTGTTTTTATTCCGGTTATTCAGTTATCATAATCGTTGACAACAGCATCCACATCAGTGGGACTCTAGTTTAAAGCAACGTCGGATAATAAAAGCAGCAAAAACTTCTGAAAGTCTGAAAACGTCTGTGATGTGCTTTGTGTTATTTTGTCTGGTTTGGACTTTTTGTTGAAGTGAGAGTCAAGCGATTAATTCAATCTGTGGAAACTTTATGAAGATTTAATCCATGTTTTCCATCAGAAAGAACAGTTTCTTTTGCTCCTTTCTCCATTTACTGAAAGGTTGAACGGGTTTGAGACATAAAAGGTCTCCCCTCACCCCAGCCTCCTCTCTAAACCCACTCACCCCTGGAAGTGATGATACATAATATAATCCATACATAAACTATTGTGTCAGATGAGAAATGATGCAGAGAAACATAATCTCCTTGGAATAATATGACCCTCCCGACTGTGGCTGAGGAGGAATATTACACAGGGAAAAAAATAGAATAAAAACTGCTGATATCCATATTGGTTTGCATCACAAACAGGGTGTGCGTGTGCGTGTGCGTGCGCGTGTGTGGTGTGTGTGTGTGTGTGTGGTGTGTGTGTGTGTGTGTGTGTGTGTGTGTGTTGTGTGCGTGTGCGTGTGCGTGTGCGTGTGTGTGTGTGTGCGTGTGCGCGTGCATGTGTGTGTGTGTAGACAGCGACTGTAGGTCAGAATTTACATAATACAATCCTCTGAACAGAGCTGGAAAGTAAGCATACTTAAAGTACAACAACTTTACTTTATCCAACCAAGGATCAGGTTTTGGTTCAACCTTTTTCATATCAGGGACCACCATTTATTCAGCATTTGAGCCACGGACCATCCTTTGTGCTTAGAGCAGTGGTAGGTCAGGATTTGGGAAGTAAAACTGTTAAAGTTTGCTAAAGTTTGTACGTGTGTTTTTTCTCCTCCCAACAACAGGCCTAGTGCCTGAGTCCCTCCAGGCCTCAGCTATAGACCCCAGGGTGGGTTTTACCCCGGGGCAAAAATGAGAGAGAGAGAGAGAGAGAGAGAGAGAGAGAGAGAGAGAGAGAGAGAGAGAGAGAGAGAGAGAGAGAGAGAGAGAGAGAGAAAGAGAGTGTAAAGCTACTAATCATCCGGAATGCGATTGAAGCAGATGCAGAGTCTTATTTGTGGAACATTAAATCTGAAAGAATTAGGCTAATTAGCGTGGGTTTGTGTGATGTGTTGCGTTTCAGGGGGAACGTTTGGACAGGTTGTTTTTGTGTCAGCCACACTGAACCTCCATGCAGTGCCAAGATGCATTTCTTTATCATTATGTCTTTTAACCCATTTTGTCTTGACTAGATTCTACTTTTGGGCTCTAGATTCTAGTTTCTGAAGCTACATTCTAGTTTCTGAAGCTACATTCTAGTTCCTGACGTTACATTCTAGTTCCTGACGCTAGATTTCTAGATTCTAGCTTCTGACACTAGATTCTAGTTTCTGACACTAGATTCTATTTTTTTTTTCTGAAAAAAATCTAAAATGGACCCGAGAGGGACCCAAAATAAGGACTCACTGAGCCCAGGTTGAGAGTGAGTGAGTAAAGTCTTTTTAAAAGGTGCTGCAATGGGAGGAAAAACAGCCCAAACACTTCTTTGAGTTTCCAGATAAGCTGAAAGACATTAAACAGGTTTTTATCAGTGATAGACCAACGCTGTTCAGCAGGCAGGGCATTTCCTTTCCCACAACAACAGAGAGAGGAGAAGCAGCGCAGACACATACACACAGACACATACACGCAGACGCCCTTTCCTTTCCAGCTCTGCAAGTGTCTCAATTTGAAGGCACAAATTTCCCCCAAGATTCCTTGCAAAGTGTTTGCCTTCATGAGGTTTCGGTAGCTTGTCATGCTTTTGTGTGCAGCACGATGACGCAGCACTGACACAACGCTATGACACGGCACTACGAAGCAGCGTGACGACACAGCACTGACACAACGCTATGACACGGCACTACGAAGCAGCACGACGACACAGCACTGACACAGCGCTAAGACACAGCACAATGACGCAACGCTATGACACGGTGCTACGATACAGAGCTATGACACGGCGCTATGACGCAGCGTTTTCATGCAGCGTTATGACACACACATGACTTCAGAAATGCCTTCAGCACTTCTAAATTGTTCTAAATTGAAAGTTACGCACGACCGTCGCTTTACACTCACTCTTTGTTTTCTGTTAGTATTCACACCTGGCTCTGCTGTTATTGTATTGTTGTATGCATAAACTTTGTTGCTTGTGTTTGTTTGTCTTGTTTTATGTAGTGTAATGTCTTTATGACTGTTATAAAGATTGGTTTCGGCAGTGGTGCACTACTGCATGACTCCCAGATTTAAGATCTGACTTCCAGATGTAAGTCTTTGAGACCATTTGGTTTCATGTTTTACACTCTCAAGAGTTAGAACATTCACCATCTGAATTAGCCCCAAGTCTACACAACTAGAGAATGTAGAAGATTAACGGTCATTTTCATCTGTATGTTTGACTGTTTCTGTTTCCCAAACTAAATCTTTAGTTTGGGTTGTCTGTGGGGCTAAAACGTCATCAAACTCTTGGCCCGAATGGTGGCTCAATTTCTAAATAACTAGTGGGCCCTGGTACAAAACCGACTGAAGTACGGTATCTATTTTTCCGGGGGTCTGTGAGAAGCAAGGACAAGGATGAAATAATAACCTGTTGATATCTCAGAGAGAGAGACAGAGATGACCACAGTCAGAATCCTCCTCATCCTCGCTCCTCTCTCCTCTCCCTGTTCCTTTCCAGTGATTTGTTGTACTGTGGCGCCCAATTTGGGCATTGGCGTATGTGTTCATATTCTGTCATATTGATAAAGCATATCCCAGTACAGACCTGAGTGAATGGTATTAACATGGAAAGGAATGTTTGTATTAACTGTGACTGAACCTGCACTGCCATAAACTGCCCCTGATAGATAACGCTTGCTTGTGTAAACAGTGGAGTTAAAACCCTCTCCTAAGTGAAATAGGACCCCTGCATGGAGACCCCATGTCCACATGCTAGTGAGTTACATCCTGGTCCTCAAAACACTTCCTGATAAGCAACCAATGGTGTCAATTGCTGGAGTCATACACCAAAGGGGATGGCTTGGCGGAGTGATAATAGTGCCTGCATGGGTGTAATTCATCAGATTCACCTAAGCAAGCAACAGCAGAAGAACAGCCTTGTGCAAGCCCGGCTGGAAGCACAAAGAAATCATCCAATATAACCAGAGACCACATAGACCAAACGGTAAATATATTGAAATGTATAATGATTGTATTCTGCAAATATCTTTAATTGTGAGACTATTATCTGTGTGATTTACATGAATTCTATGTTTTCTATCTTCTTCTGTATACAGATTTATTACTTACTGACTATTGTTCAATGCGTACTAACCTGAAGTCTATGAACTATGTTATGCATGCTAAATAAATAAATACATATTGAATCAATTCCTTAGTGTTAGATAAGACCATTGAGCAAGAGTAATAAATAGACCCTATGTGATCGCTGGACCCTTCCAATGGGGTTAACTGGCGTGAAAGGCTATGAATAGCGAATAACTTCGTGACCGGTTAAAAAGTTGGACATGTACTAATTGCTAAAAACCAATCTATGTGTTGGTCGGGTGCTGGTTGTGTACAGAGTCAACGGGACGGCAAATTAAAACCATCCTCAGCCGTTCCACAGAAACACCCTCTGGGGCAGACGTTTATACTCTCCGTCTGTCGGACTGAAGACCTCGCATTTTAATATTACTACTGTTAAAGGGACTCACAGGAAGCAAAAAGAGTGTAGAAAAGAGTCATCCTGGTGAGCAGCAGCGGCCCTCCCCCTGGCCTGTTCCATGGGTTGGAACTCCTCACCTCAAGTGTCACTCCCTCTCAATCAGTAACCTCACCTGCTGTCACTCACACCCAAATCAGTGGCCAGATATATATACTGCTTGAGTGACTTCAGTTCAGTTTGTTTTGTCAGCAGCAGCAACACCTAAGACCCCCCCTGTCCCTGGATCCTCATGCGTGGGTTATGCGTCACTGAAGTGAGTGTTAATCAGATTATGAAGTACGATGAATTTTATTGGTTATCTGTATTTGTATAGTTATCTGTCTACCTGAAGCTACAGCGCGAATTTGTGTAATGCGCATGCACATAGTCACTTTAGTTTTTGCAATACAGTAACTTATATATGATATTTAATGTTTGTAATTCCCTGTGTGTGTACCTTTTCATGTAGTGGTAGGCCTACCCATCCTCTTGTTGAATTGTAGTTGTTTGTCTATTGTTAAATGTTGAATTGTATAATGATTATGTTTTTCTTGTCGTTTTAGTAAAAACCATAACCGTCACGCCTCACCATCTCCTTGCTCAAATGAAAGTGTAAACTGTGCAACGGAAATTAAAGGCTTAAACGGAACTCTCCTTGTCTGTACATTCTTACCGATGTCCCATGGTGATGTGAACAGTCCTTGAACCAGTCTCAAATTAATCCTAACTAACAAAAGAGAAAAACAATCTATGAAGTGAGTGGGAGGGGCGATTTTATCATGGTATCATCTCATTCTAGGCCAATCAGGGTCTTGCGTTCTCTTACCTCTCTGGTGTTACCGACGCAATTTGAGTTGAATTTTTTGCAGTGTGTGAGGTTGTATATCTGCTGTCTCTGAATAGCCAAAGTATAAAAATATGAATAAAGTGCTTCGAATGTCAAAAACGTGTTGCTAAACCAACCAGTACAGCTGGGAACCGACCCCCCTGAGGACTCATGGTCCATCCATCGTCTTCAAAGACAAACTGAAGCTCCATAAAACATTGTCAGCTCTGCTGTCGTTCTACAAGCGATCTGTTGAAATCATAAAGAGGAGAGACCCCCCCCCCCAGAGCCTCCCTGTGAATTACACACAGTCTGAAAAACACAAGAGAAGCTAAAAACCAGAGAAAAGAATGA
>CM076975.1:52316444-52358630 GCA_039105355.1 Benthosema pterotum | reverse complement strand
TCCAAACCTTTCCACACAGCTGTAATGTTGGTGACTGAAAAGGATCCCTGGCTAATAAGACAAATATGCCTTAAAACACTATACTTGCCCTCTATAACTAAAACATTCAGATAAAAACACCTCATTACTTTATTTCTTTCATAAATAGAGATCTTCCACTCAATAGGAGGTGCTCCTGTCGCAGGATGATGATGTCACATGAGCATGTTCATCCTTATATTCCATAGAGCTAGATCACATGTGACATCATCATCCCTGCGCCTGCAGGAGCAGTTCCTGTTTGTGTGAAATATCAAAGTCAAAGTCAAAGTCGCATGATTTGTCACTACGTACCGCAGCGAAATTGGACCTCCGCTTTTAACCCATCACTTGGAGTGGTGAGCTCCAAGAGCGGTGAGCTGCGGCTTGCCGCGCTCGGGAATCATTAGCTGATTTTGACCCCAAATCCATCCCTTTGATGCTGAGTGCCAAGCAGGGAGGCATTGGGTCCCATTTTTTAGAGTCTTTTGGTATGACCCGACCGGGAATCGAACCCCAGCCTGCCAGTTCCAGGGCGGACACTCTAACCACAAGCCACTGTTCTGGTTATATATAAATATTCTCTATTTATGAAAGAAATAAGATGCCATTGGTGTTTTTATTTGTTTATTTTAGTTAGATAACGAAAGTATAATGTTTTAACCAGTGCTTATCTTATTAGACAGGGATGCTTTTAACGCTGTTTAATACAAGCAGATCACAGAAGAAGAAAAAAATCATCATAGGAAGTCAATCCAGGGCATTGCAAATCTAGAGTTGCAAATTGCCCAGATTTGTTGCGAGTGTCCCAGTCATTTCCTGGAAACAAATCTACGCTAGTCGAAATGTCTGCAACTTTATATATATATATGCTACAATTAATGTGTGGGCACAGGGGGGTCCTCAGGGGCGGATATAACATGTCCTGTTTGGGGGTCAAGAGAACATATTGGAGGGCAAGAGAAAATGGTATGGGGTCGGCCTCATCGCCTGTGGCGCTAAGCCACACCCCATACCATTTTCAGCTACAGACTTTTATTAGTCAAGTAAAGCATCAATAATAACATCAGTTTTGTTGAAAATGCAACACACACGCACATGCATAAAGCTAAAGGTCTGACTCAGAGAGTTTTCTGTTTTCAATGATGAAATGCTGTTGGTTAGTGGTGACACAGCTGTAGTTATTAGTAGCAGTAGTAGTGTTTCACATCATTTTTAAATATAAGCACTTTAATTGAAATATCTTGGGTTGCTTGCATGCCATGGTGTTTTTTTTTTTTTGTGGGGGGGGGCAGACTGGCATTTAGGGGGGTCACCCCCCCCCCCCCCCCCAGGCCATGCCTAGATCCGCCCCTGGTGGTCCTTGTCTCCTTAACATAAAACGGTCCAAACAATCAGTGCAACATTAGCCATATCCCCCTGGATATGCGCACATGTATTCCAATTCCAAAACATCCCAAATGTGCTACAATGTATCCCAGAACCATCAGCTCCACCGTGTCAATTAAGTAGGAAGTCATGTGTTAACCAAATGCTACAATGTATCCATGCTGTATCACACTTGCTGCACAGCATGAGAACAGCTGACAGCTAATCATGTTTGTACTTTAGAAGTGGGGGACGCCTCTGAAAGGGGAATTCCCCCCATTTGATTTTTTTTTTCCCTGAGAGTGTACAAATGTGAACCAAATGGACCCTAGCGGGTCCATTTGTTCCATTTGTACACTCTCAGAAAAAAAGGAAACTCATTAACATGGTGAAACACATCTTGATGATGTCATCAAGATGTATTTCACCATGCTCAGTTGAGTGAAGGGGGGGGTCCCGTCCCCCCGCGTCCCCCCCTCCAGACACCCCTGAGCCTACACTAAAGTGAGTAGGTTTCTGATGGAAAGTCTACTTTTTGACCAAGAGATCTACTTTCTGGGTAGCTAGACATCGAGTTTTTGGACACTAGATTCTTTAGTTTCTAGTACAGAAAGGAGTTTTAGTTTTTTGATAAAAAAGGTGCTGCGGGTTGGTTAGTAAGCATTTACATAGTTTTTAGCCAAGGGAGGAAGCGAATTATCCATATTACTGTAAAGATGTAGTTGTTCTGTAAAATGAGAATTCCCGTGGAAGCAAAATTGCATAGTTTTTTAAAAAATGTTTGGTTCAATAATGCATTCATAGATTTGCAGCACTTTTCATAGTTGAATTTTTGATTAGAAAAATAAGTTAGCGTCAGTGCGCGAGAGTAGTATGTAGTTGAGATTTTGAAATATTTTATTAAAACGCGTTCAGTACTCTACTACACCCCTGCAGCTAATGCATCATCATAACCACCGGCTACCGTGCATTAATCCTTATTAAAACGGATCATTTTACTGTACCTTTCACATGTCGCAGCTGCTCTCTGATTGATGATGATGATATGATCAGCTGCTCGGATGTTTCCTGTTTAGTTTTCAGCCTCTCTCGTCTGTCCAGTCAGCAAGTGACCAGCCACCCACACCCCCTACACCATGCAGCAGCACGATCTGAGCATCAAAGTCACTGCTAGGATGTTTTAGATTTATTAGGAAAGAAAGATCCCGTTCAGAGTGGCCTGCAGTGTCTGTGGTGGCAGAAACATACAGAGTTCTCTCTGACAGCCTGCTAGCTGCTCATAGCGCATGCGCGACGCTTTGTCAAAATAAAAGCTGGCGCACGTTACACAAGCGCTTTCAGAGCCACTATTTGTCAAAGTTGCGACATTGAGGGGTCAGAAGAAACGGAACTGCAGCCATGCAGGGCTCAGCTGCTGTTCATTCATGCAGCCTGAATAGGGACAACACTGAGGTTGAAAATGCATTGTTTTTCGACGAGGGTGTCGCGAATTAAGCATGATGTCAACATGACAAATGTTTTGAAGTAGCCCAGAGTTTTCAAACTTTTTCATCCCAGGCCCACCATTCAATCAGATTTTGAGCCACGGAACCACCATTTGAACATTTTTGCCCCCCAAACTAAAAGATTTCCTTTGCTTCTGTCCATGACCATTAATTGCTAGTTGTGTAGATTAGGGCTAATTCATATGATGAAATTTTACCTCTTGAGAGTGTAAAAATGTTGAAACCCTGAGGTAGCCTATTGTAGAAGCGCAACACTGTAATTTAACTTGTCCCCCGTTTGTTGTCCCCATTCTCAATAGAAGTCTACAAAGATCCGCCATTGGACTGACCGCATGAAAGTTACGTAATTCTCTATATTGACGGGATTCTCTTACTATATGGCTCTGTACGCGTTATTGCGCGCGCGCTCGTGCGTGCGTGCGTGTGTGTGTGTGTGGTGTGTGTGTGTGTGTGTGTGTTGTGGTGTGTGGTGTGTGTGTGTGTGTGTGTGTGTGTGTGTTGTGTGTGTCTACAGTACAGCAACAGCACCGCCATTGTCAGACAGAGTCTGATATGAAGGAGCTCTTATTATTGTCTGTCCTGTTCCATGGTGACTGAGAGACAACACAGACATACAATATCTACACACACAGGATCACATCATCAGACCATATAGTTATACAGGCTTAAAAATAAATATAATAAACTAATAATCAACTATAACCAGACAGGTTATAGTTTCCTACTACGATACTACTACTATACCAGGGCTTTTCAACATTTTTGACACCGGGGACCACCATTTGTTCAGCATTTGAGCCACCAGGGACCACCATTTGACGACATTTTTCTTTTTGGTTTTGTTGACAATTCCAACTGGATTTTGCAAACAAAGCAGTGTGTAGACTTCTTAATTAAATAGTCTCTCTCACACTCTCTTGAGAGTGTGAAAATGAAACCAAATGGAGCCGCAAGGGTCCATTTGGTTTGATTTTTACATTCTGCTTCCCCGTCAGAACCTTACTGCTGCAGAGGAGGAGAGAAGTAAGGAGAGGCCAGGGCCGGATATAGGTATGGGCATGAGGGGGCGATGCCCCCCCCCCCCCCCCCCTAAATGCCCTACTGCCTCACCAACATGACGGCATGCAAAAACAACCCAAATGTCAAAGATATTTTCAAATTAAAGTGCTTATATTTAAAATGATTATGAAACACTACTATAAACGCTACTAACTAACTACAGCTGTGTCACCACTAAACCACACGTTTGCGTTCATCATGAAAACAGAAAACTCTCTGAGTCAGACCTTTAGCTTTATGCATGCTGTGTGTCTGTTGCAACTTCAACAACAACTGATGTTAATATTGATGCTTTACTTGACTAATAAAAGTCCTGTAACTGAAAATGGTATGGATGCGGCTTCATCACCCAAGGCGCGACGCGGCCCCATACAATTTTCTCCCCCCAATTGGGAAATGTTACGTCCGCCCATGTATAGGCATGGGCATTTGGGGCATTCAATCAATTCATCCCTCGAGATGTCTGGGACAATGTGTGGCGAGCATCCAGTGTCCTGATGATTTTGGCCACTGAATAGTTCAGCTTTTTTTAAGTTAAAAGGATCCCTGTCTAATAAGATAAACATCGCTTAAAACATTATACTTTCCCTATATAACTAAAATAAATAAATAAAAACACCAATGGCATATTTCTTTCATAAATAGAGAATATTTCAGGAACTGCTCCTGGCGCAGGATGATGATGTCACGTGTGATCTAGCTCTATGGAATATATGGATGAACATGCTCATGTGACATCATCATCCTGTGACCGGAGCACCTCCTATTGAGTGAAAGATTCTCCTTTTATGAAAGAAATAAAGTATTGAAGGTGTTTTTATCTGCATGTTTTAGTTATAGAAGGCAAGTAGCCTATAGTGTTTTAAGGCATGTTTGTCTTATCCTTTTAAGTTGTATGAAATAATGTCCATTAATATAGTGGATCAACTGTATTAATTGATGTTCAGAGTGCTGTGGTGGGAGTTCTGCTCTGGGTATGGTTAATGTACATGTTGGGACATGTGCACTACGTAACTTAATATATTACATAATATATTACCAAAATGCAGTAACCTAAAACAGGGTTTTCAACAGGTGTCCGGGGACCACCCGTAGTCCCTGAGAGTTGTTTTAACCAGTTGTAACTCTTGAGAACGTAAAAATGAAACCAAATGGACCCTGGCGGGTAATATATTATACTTTTCTTTCTGCATTACTGCATTACCTTCAATATTACTTTCTGTCAATCTGTCTCATTGAAAATGTTCTTGTGAAATCATATTGACAACTGCAAAAGTTGAAAAATTACTTATTTTCTATTTGTCATCAAATTTCAATTTGTCATCAAATTATTTATTCAGGAGTGATTTTTCTTTCAAGTTGATTTCAAATGGATTTGGCCAGATAAACATGTGCACTTGTTTTATTGTAGGTATGCCACTGGTCTACGCAATATTTGATTAATAGTGACACTAAATATGTCAATATATATTTTGTAAAAAAATGTTTTTTGTAAGTAATATGTAATAGTAATATTAATATATTTCACTTGCTCAGACTGTAATATTGTAATATAATATATTGCTTTAAAATGAAGGTAATAATTAATAAGTACTATATTGACAAGGTAAAGTAATATTCCCAACACTGTTAATGTAGTAAGTAGTCATTCTGTGGAGGTCACTGGGGGTCACGCAGTAAAAGTAGACAAAAAACAAACAAACAACAACAACAAAAAAAACGTAATTTGTATTGTTGAATTATTTCTAAAACATTAGCACGTCTTTTTGTTCATTTTTGACACCCCCCCCCCCCCCCCCCCCCCCCCATCACTAGAAGCTACTTTTCGGGTGTATAGTGATATGGACATAAAACACATAAAAGTTCCCTCTACTGTACACATAGTACTGTACTAAATGGCACTAATTCCATCATAACTCTCCATCATAACTCTTATCCTTAAAGGGGAATTCCACCCATTTTCAACATTTTTCCTGAGAGCGTACATTTGTACGCTCTCAGGCTCTCAAAAAAAAGAAGTGTCTAAAGAAATCCATTAGCATGGTGAAAATACATCTTGATGACGTCACCAATTGAAAATGGGTGGACTTCCCCTTCAAACTTCTAGATATACTGACTTTTTTCAGTTCAGTTCATTTCAGTTCATATATTTTGTTGAGTCACTTAAAGGGGCAAGTAGTGTCAGCACAAGAAGACAGGGCAGTTAAAACAGAAAACAGTCGAGAGAGTAAAAGAAAAACATGTGAGGTAAGTACACAAAACATACGGTACAATGTTATAAGTTATACACATTTAATTACAGGATACCTAGTAAAGTGCTGTGGGGTAAGTTACTAGGCAATAGTAAACTAGTCAGTGCACGGCAGTAGTCTATCTCAAGCCTTGTGCACCATGGGATGATGCACTGGGATACATCAATCATTAATAAGAATAAGATAAATAAAAAAAAAGACAAGTATGAGTTACAGCTGGACCAGAAGGGCTAAGACCTACTACCCTTAGCAGCATTTAATGTGCCTATGGAGACGGGTACAAATAAAAACTTGTATCTGTTTTTCGAGGCACGGGGGGCACGGAAACGAAGGCCTGACGGGAGAGGAACATACTCCCCATGAAGAGGATGAGCAGAGTCAGAGCAGACTGTTGTTCTATTGTCTTGTTTTAATGCTAGCCAGTCCCATAGACAGCAATGTGTGTCCCTGTCTGTCTGTCTGTCTGTCTGTCTGTCTGTCTGTCTGTCTGTCTGTCTGTCTGTCTGTCTGTCTGTCTTGTCTGTCTGTCTGTCTGTCTGTCTCTGTCTGTCTGTCTGTCTGTCTGTTCTGTCTGTCTGTCTGTCTGTCTGTCTGTCTGTCTGTCCTGTCTGTCTGTCTTGTCTGTCTGTCTTGTCTGTCTGTCTGTCTGTCTGTCTGTCTGTCTGTCTGTCTGTCTGTCTGTCTGTCTGTCCATCTAAACATGAAGTAGCACTTGTTTGACCACCAAGTGTCACTGTTGTGCAGGCTAAAACACACACACACACACAACACAACACACACACACACACACACACACACACACACACACACACACACACACACACACACACACACACACACACACACAACAACAGACACACACACACACACACACGCACACGCACACGCACACGCACACCGCACACACTCTTTATTCGTTCTTACAATAATATAATAGGCCTAATAAAAAAAACTCAAACACACACATAAAAACTAATTTAATAGTTGGATTGTTATTATCGACACATGCTTGGCAAAATGTAAAAAAAAAAAAAAAGAAAAAGAAAAAAAACAAAGGAGAAAAGTAGAGCTGCAACTAACGATTATTTTCAAAATCGATTCATTTAAATTATTATTATCGATTATTTAAACGATTCATCAGATTATGGCACTTCTTTAATTATCACAATATAATATATAATTTAGACATGCTCTAACAACCCCCCCCCCCCCCCCCCCACACACACACACACACACACACACACACACACACACACACACACACACTCACACACACACACACACACACACACACACACACACACAACCACACACACACACCAAAGCTTTTTCTTCCCCATCATGGTGCATAGTGTCTGCAAACACATCTACACATATCGTATTTCCGGACTATAAAGCACACCTGATAGCCTTTAATTTTCTCAAAAATCCACACTGCGCCTTATATATGGATCATTTGACTGCTTCTATTCTATGTTAACTGTAGTAGCTTCTATTCTCTGCGCCTTATAATCCGGTGCGCCTTATATATGAAAACAGTTTTAAAGGTGCGCCTTATAATCCAGTGCGCCTTATATATGAAAACAGTTCTAAAAGGTGCGCCTTATAATCCAGTGCGCCTTATATATGAAAACAGTTCTAAAAGGTACGGCTTATAATCCGGTGCGCCTTATAGTGCGGAAAATACGGTACTGTAACGGTAATGACATAGGCCTGAAATATTCATCTGCATTTTAAACAGCATTTAGAGCCAGACAAATAACTACAACTATAACTAAAAAAAAAATCAAACTGTTTAAACACTATAGTAGTAATAATGCACCGTATCATGATGGTTTAGGACCTTTGGAGTTATTTCATTGACAAAATATGAATAAGCCCATTGTTATTAACAGTGACAAGGACCCTGTTATTCCTGTTTTGGGGGTCCCCTGAGCTTGAGCCTCTTAGTGGTCACCCAGAAACTCAATCTTAGGGCCCCCCCAGTTCAGGGGTCCCTGGGCCTGCAGAGCCCAACGTGGCTGTTGGATAATCCTTCCCTGAGCAGGACTATCTATCGCAGGGAAATGATCATGATCCAGGGGCGGACTGGCACATATTTTCCCCACCGGGACAATTTTGCCTTTGCCAGGCCACCCTGGGGTGGGGCAGCTGGTTAACCAGATGTAACTCTTTGAGAGCGTAAAAATGAAACCAAATGGACCCTTGCGGGTCCCATTTGGTTTCATTTTTACACCCTCAAGAGTTAAAATATTCATCATGTGAATTAGCCCAACTTAGTCTACACAACTAGAGAATGTAGAAGATTAATGGTCATTTTGATCTGTATGTTCCAGGCAGAGCATCTAGCACATTCTAGTGCATTTTGGAAGTGCCACTAGTGCATTTTGGATCTTGTCCAGCAGGCCACTAGGTGGCGCAGGCCACCGGGGAAAAAAAAACTCCCTGTACTCCAGATGGCCAATCCGCCCCTGTCATGATCACCTTGAATTCATTCTAGGAAGTCGGTTGCATGTCCCGTTTTACACAAGTTGAGCGTGTGTGTGTGTGTGTGTGTGGTGTGTGTGTGTGTGTGTGTGTGTGTGTGTGTGTGTGTGTGTGTGTGTGTGTGTGTGTGTGTGTGTGTGTGTGTGCGTGCGTACGTGCACATACTACTGGGTGATCCAGGTTGATTTAAAGCTCTCTGACACAGAATGGTTCCACAGTGACTCTAACGTTGGGACGTAAACCAACACCTTCAACTGATTCCACTCCTAAACTCATTATGTGTGAAAGAGGAGATGAGAGGAGGTCAGGCAGGCATCTGCTCTGCTCCCACCATCTACCATCGTCTGATCTTCACTTAGAGCAGGGGTTTTCAACCTTTTTGATGCCAGGGACCACCATTTTTTCAGAATGTGAGCCACGTACAGAACACCACTTGAGGACATTTTAGCCCCACAGCTATAGACCCCAAAACTAAAGATTTCTTTTGCTTTTGTCCATCTTCTAGTTGTTTAGACTTGGGGCTAATTCAGATGATGAATATTTTAACTCTTAAGAGTGTGAAAATGAAACCAAATGGACCCGCAAGGGTCCATTTGGGTTCATTTTTACATTCTCAAGAGTTACATCTGGTTAACCAACTTATAGCTGAGGACCACCTGGAACCCTCTCAAGGACCACTGGTGGTCCCCGGACCACCTGTTGAAAACCCCTGCTTACAGAGAGAGAGAGAAAACCTCTCCTTTATACAGTAGACGTATAGGCCAGCTACAGCACACAGACCATATAACCTGCTACAATGTGAGAACTGGGAGGTATGCTATAGAGATGCGCAGTGACGTCACTGCCCCGGTTCCGGAAGTCTTTTCCCAATTCATTTTTCTCATAGACTTTTCGAAAATAATTTATATCAAGACGATTACGCCGCAGACAAAGCCAACTCGAGTCGTGACGAATCATGATGACACACACAAACTTTTGGGACAATAAAATAATTGCTAAGATGAAAAACGAAACAAAAAGTCTTGTATCATGCCGTTTTCTACTTCTTCCTAATTATATATTATATGACGATGTTGTGTTTGTTGTCATGATTTGTCACGACCTGAGTTGGCTTTGGCCGCGGCGTAATCGTCTTGATATGAATTATTTTCGAAAAGTCTATGAGAAAAATGAATGGGGAAAAGACTTCCGGAACCGGGGCGGTGACGTCACTGCGCATCTCTATATTTTAGCAAGATAGTAAAAAAAAGAAGAAGAAAGGCTGCAGTAACAAACCCAAGGCAGAACAAAACAAGACGTTGCTTTTTTTTCTTCTTCATACAGTATCTTTAGGATGTCCCCTTCATGAAATGGATTGTCCCCCCCAAAAAAACGCCTAGGGCCTATATTAAAAAAAGGGAATTTGTCTCTACAGCCAGAATGGGTATATATGAACAAAGTTGGAATTACGTACATAACCAGTGTTGGGCAATATTACTTAGTAGAGTAATATCTTTACTTATGAACCCTTAGAAAAAAGTAATAATATCACAGTCAGTGTTGGGACTAATGTATTGTCCCGAATATAAGACGACTCGCTTATAAGACGACCCTTATTTTTCAAGACCCATTTACAGAAAAAAGAACATTGAATGTTATATAGTATAGCCCCTGAATATAAGACTACTCTATTTTTGGGATATTTCCATTGGGAAAAAACACAGTCTTATATTCAGGCTAATAGGGTACTTGAATCGAAGAGTAATATGTTACATATTACGTTATTACTTTCTCCAGCTACTGCCCTACAGTTTACATAACATACTCAGGGTGGGATTGACCATTGGGTGTACAGGGAGGTCTCCCGGTGGGCCACGACCCCTAGGTGGGCCGGTGGTATCACGGTATGATTAAAAGCACTGGTGGTTTCAACCTTTTTGATCCCAGGGCCGGGGCCCACTATTCATTCAGAAATTTTGAGCCACGGAGAACCACCATTTGAGGACATTTTAGCCCCAACAGACCCCCAAAACTAAAGATTTGTTTTGCTTTTTGGTCCACAATTCCACTAGGCTGGCTTTGGGGAAACAAAACAGTCAAACATACAGTACAGATCAAAACGACCATTAATCTTCTACATTTTGTAATTAGACTTGGGCCAATTTAGATGAATATTTTGAACTCTTGAGAGCGTAAACATGAAACCAAATGGACCCGCAAGGGTCCATGTTGGTTTCATGTTTACGCTCTCAAAGAGTTACTGTACCAGATGTAACTCTTTGAGAGTGTAAAAATGAAACCAAACCATTTTTACACCCTCAACAGTTAAAATATTCATCATGTGAATTAGCCCAACTTAGTCTACACAACTAGAGAATGTAGAAGATTAATGGTCATTTTGATCTGTATGTTCCAGGCGAGCATCTAGCACATTCTAGTGCATTTTGGAAGTGCCACTAGTGCATTTTGGATCTTGTCCAGGCCACTAGGTGGCGCAGGCCACCGGGAAAACTCCCTGTACTCCACCAGATGGCCAATCCGCCCCTGACTGTGACTGTTTCTCTGTGAGGTGCTGGGTGGTGTATGTCAGCCTGTTTTGTGTCCTGTCCTGTCCGGTAGGTGCTGGCCGTTGGATGGCGGCCCACAGAGAGGATCTGCACATGCACCAACACACCTACAGGAATGTTCAGCATGCTGACAACCGTCATGGTGGATATAAGACCGTCAGACAGACAGACTGCAGACACAACTCACCAGATAGATCCGCTGGCAAAGTGCTAGACGCTGCCTTCCTGGTAAGTATAGCATGAGGCGTTTTTGCCATTATAGGCAGACTAGGCAAATGCCTAGGGCGCCATGAGGGGAGGGGGGCGACCATGGGGGGAAAAGACCCCTCTAGGTCTAGGTCAGGGGTCAGCAACCTGCGGCTCAGGAGCCGCATGCGGCTCCAGAACACAGCCCTAGTGGCTCAGTGGCTGTAGCATTATTACATACACACTGGGCTCTAGAACACAGCCCTAGTGGCTCAGTGGCTGTAGCATTATTACATACACACTGGGCTCTAGAACACAGCCCTAGTGGCTCAGTGGCTGTAGCATTATTACATACACACTGGGCTCTAGAACACAGCCCTAGTGGCTCAGTGGCTGTAGCATTATTACATACACACTGGGCTCTAGAACACAGCCCTAGTGGCTCAGTGGCTGTAGCATTATTACATACACACTGGGCTCTAGAACACAGCCCTAGTGGCTCAGTGGCTGTAGCATTATTACATACACACCCAAGTCAGTCACCCAAAACGCGTTGCGCTGTCTGACAGTTGCCAGTTAAAGTAGCACTTGGCCATGTCAAAAAAGCCCAGCAGTTATCAGAGGTGGAGCTTTCAATCTGAACCACCCATTTTCAAAGGTTTACTCAGTTTACTATGTCATTAATGTACCTTAGAGATGTTGTGTGGACTAGAAATGTAGTTCTGTAAAACTCCTTTATTTTTATTTTTTTTAGAAACTCCATTTCTGAAGAAAGGTTGTGTTTCACCATGTTAACGATTTTTCTTTGAGGACCTTTTTTTCTGAGAGTGTGCAAATGGAACCAAATGCCAAGGCCTGGTTCTTGACCAGTCTTGGTCTTGACTTGTATTCGGCCCCGCTACGTCTTGGTCTTGTCTTGATCTTGACCCTCTAGGTGCTAGTCTCGTCTCGATCTCGTCTCGATCAAGTCCGTGGGTGTCTTGGTCTTGTCTTGGTCTCGATTTAAGTGGTCTCGACTACAACACTAATACCATGCTTGTCTCGGTCTCGTTTTGGTTTCGACCCGACCCCTCTATAGGTCTTGGTCTTGTCTTGGACTCGATTTGGCTGGTCTTGACTACACCACTAATGTATACAGATCAGATTAGATCACACAACCATCTCTGGATCACAATCCTCCTTTGCGAATAATCATCACTGAGAGAGGAAGCGGATCTGTGTAATAGAACTCTGAAGAACAGTAAAATATTCCTGTGAGGGAGTTCGGAGTGAAGTTCTTCCAACGCATGGTGTTGACAGTGAATGATTGGTGTTCTCCTGAGTGCATGTAGGAAAAAAAAAGAAAGAAAGGATTTCTATGGTTGCAGGTGGTGACAGCATTAAACAAAACCTCAGGGGTTGTCTAACGGCTAACATAAACCAACTTGTGACAAAGAAAATTAAGACAAAACACTCAGGCAAACTGAAAACACACAGAGACGTTTGGAAAGAGAAGTAAAAGACCGTTCCGAGTCGATACAGCTGTGCCTAAAGGTCAAACGGTGAAATCACAGCGTCTTCACATGTTAACATAGATTAGTAACAGCAGCACAATGTTTTATATGACAATATGTTGTCATTATGATGTAATTATTAACATTTTTTTTGCCCTTGCAGTAGAGCTACGTCGCGCGTTATCATTATGAATAATAGTTATGACCGATGCCTCTTAGGTTGATCTACGTCTCTCTACGTCGCTTACCGTCGCTGGTTTGATACGATCCCAATGATAACGGCAGCGAGCAGCGACCGCATATTCCATTCAGAATGGACCAAAATAAGGGACGGACCAACCCGGGACCGGAAGTGTGTCGCCAACTAACTTGTCCGACGGGAAACATGGACCGAAATATGAAATATGACTTTTAGATGAAAATCGCTGGCACTGGCTACCTCAAAAAATATGAAAAAGGGCTGGCACTGGGTGTGTTAAACGTAGGGGAAGTGATTTCACTTTTGTCACCAAAAAAACAAAATCTGTTAAAATGCTCTATTATAAGGTGTGCAGGCCATATATGGAGTTTCCCCCTCCCCACGTTAGCAGAGGAGCTAATAAAAGTTCCCCAGGTGGAGGTGAATTCTCCTCCAATCAGGATGGAGCAGCAGTTTCACATAGTGTAGCTACTCTTGGGCGCCCCTAGTGCACCAGGCTGGTACTACACCATGAATTTCAAAAAATACCATACCTTTAAGGCTGTTGAAAATAATTAGTATTTTTTTTATTATTACTATTTCTTTTATAGAGTTATTGGTATTAAATTAATTCTGTTGATTAATCTGATTAAAAGTTTTATTGCATGTGTACAGCGATTCAACCCACTGAGCATTCTTTGGAGCACAATCACCAATTTTGATAAATATTTAAAGGAGAAACATATATATATACATATACATATATATATACATATACATATACATATACATATATATATATATATATATATATATATAATATATATATATATATATATATATATATATATATATATATATATATATATATATATATATATATATATATATATATATATTATATTATTATTTAATGTTCAAATCTTGTACAGGAAAATATATATTTTGGACATTGTTCGAATGGTGATTAATCATGATTAAATTCATTTTGAAGCTGTGATTAAAATGATTAGAAATAATCATTCAACAGCTCTAGTTATTTATTCATAGGATGTCATTATAAAGTCATATTGAATCTCCAGGTTCAAAATAGATTATTTTGATATTCATGCATTTATTAATTTGACTGTTACCAGGCTGCATTGAAGTGAATGATTGAACGTTTCATGATCTATATTGTTTAGAGAATTGTTTTAAAATATTCTAGTATAATAAAAGCAAAGCAATTTGCTGGGGGGAAAAAAGCAACATATGGATATATACCGGTATATCGAATCAATTAAGAATCGTAATAAAATATTCCAATTCTAAATACCAATATGGTATTGTGAGCTAAGTGAATCGCCACACCCCTTCATCAGCATCTAGATACAAACAACCAGCTTTAGTACTATTCAGGACTTTTATTTTCTTCAGTTCCCATTATTTCAAAAACAAGGGATGTCTTATTTGTAACATTTAAACCATCTTGCTTTCCTCTTCTCAGATGCAGTTACACGGTGTAGACGATCCATCGGAGCTGTGCTACGTTAACGTCAGTGGACAGGGACTCAATTCTGTAAGAACAGCATTTATTATTGTAACCTGGCATTGTGTGTGTTTGAGTTGGAGAACCACCATAATTTAGAATGGTTGTAAAACCACCATAAATGATATGTAAACATCTGGATGATGTCATTTTCAAGAATCTACACAATTAGAAAATGTAAAAGAATTGTTATTTTGACCAACGTTTTGCCAGTTCTCTTTGCTAATTGTGGACGAAAACTTGAAAATCCTTAGTTTTGGGTCAGAGAGACTACGCGCAACATCAAAGGGTGGTCCTCTGAGGATTACATGCAGAATATGGGCCCTGGTATGAAAATGGTTGAAACCCATTGCTATAGAATGTAAGCAACTAAATAGACCTGCGCAGTGACGTCACCAGCCCTGTTCCACTAGTGGATTCCTCATTCATTTTCCTCATAGACTTTTCAGTGACGTCACCAGCCCTGTTCCACTAGTGGATTCCTCATTCATTTTCCTCATAGACTTTTCAGTGACATCACCAGCCCTGTTCCACTAGTCACTAGTGGAACAGGGCTGGTGATGTCACTGAAAAGTCTATGAGGAAAATAAATGAGGAATCCACTAGTGACTAGTGGATTCCTCATTTATTTTCCTCATAGACTTTTCGAAAATGGTTAATAAAAACACGATTGCGCCGCGGCCAAAGCCAACTCGGGTCGTGACAAATCATGACAACAAACACAATATCGTCATATAATATATAATTAGGAAGTAGAAAACGGCATGATACAAGACTTTTTCTTTCGTTTTTCATCTTAGAAATTATTTTATTGTCCAAAAAGTTTGTGTGTGTCATCATGATTCGTCACAACTCGAGTTGGCTTTGTCCGCGGCGTAATCGTCTTTATATAAATTATTTTCGAAAAGTCTATGAGAAAAATGAATGGGGAATCCATTCTGGAACAGGGGCGGTGACGTCACTGCACATCTCTATATGCTGGACAAGTACTTATTTTTCCAGACACTACAGTCATCAGGGGGCTTCCCGGGGGGCAAGTGGCCCCTGGGCAGTGATGGGCAGTAGCTTGTTACAAGTAGCTAAGCTACATAGCTTAACTACATTTTCCCGTAACTTGTAGTGTAGCTTACTACATTTGTTCTGGGAATAGCTTGTAGTGAAGCTACACTACTTGTTTCGAGTAGCTTGTAGTGAAGCTACACTACTTGTTTCGAGTAAAAAGGAAAGTAGCTTACTACATTTTCCCACACAAATTTTCAAATTCCACCCATTTTTAATGGGTAGAAAACCTCTAATATAGATCCCAAAACTTAAACATGCCACCTAAATTATTATTATTATGATTTTTATTTTTTATTATTTTATTATTATTATTATTATTTAGAAGGTTGTAGATTAAGTTGAGATATATATTTATATTATGTTGTGTTGATGTAGCAAGCTACATCAAGCTACTTTTGTCATGTACCATGTAGTGTGGCTTTCTACGTTGTACAATTTTCTGGGGATAGCTTGTAGTTTAGCTTAGCTTCATTTTATCGAGAGTAGCAACTAGTGTAGCTTACTACATTTTCCCAGTGACTTGCCCATCACTGCCCCCTGGCACCCTACTAAAATCGCCAATGGGCCAGGCTATGTATTTATTAATGTGTCATTCCTCTCTCTATGTTGACTGTTCACAGGTGAAGGCAGAAGAGCTGAGGGAGTTTGACGGTGTTGCTTACATCAACGCATCGGACAACTGGCTCAGCCTGGGTGATGTTTTATTTACCACTAATTTTTGTGTGCCTTTTGGTGCTTTAAGTATTGTACTTTAGCTTTTGAAAAACATTAGACCTACAAACTCATCAGATGACATCAAATGACATGGTTAAACAAGATCTACACGTCGAAAAATGTGATTATCTGAAAACCAGAGGGGGAGAATTAGAAGGTTTTGTTGTATATGAAGACAAAGTATTCGGGGTTTGAGTTGACAGTTATATACTTTAGGAGAATGTTATGTGATCTACCTGCGCAGCCTGTGTGATCTACTGATAGATCACCATCTACCTTTTGGGCACCACTGGTGTAAATCTTTAAATATTCTGTCAGAGCGAACATTTTCATCTCAAATATATTGTTTCTGCGAGGTCCCTGAAACTACATAATTTCAGTCGGTGGCTATATACAGATGATTTTTTTGGGGGGTCCTTGACATGAAATACTGAGGACAAAATACAGTATATGGAAATAATGAGATTGGAAATAATGAGAATCAGAAAGACATTTGAAGAATCAGTTGTCAGGTTTTAAATGTATCTTTGTGATATCCTCCAGGGTATTTAAATGTATCTTTGTGATATCCTCCAGGGTTCTCAGTAGGTTTTAAATGTATCTTTGTGGTATCCTCCAGAGTATTTAAATGTATCTTTGTGGTATCCTCCAGGGTATTTAAATGTATCTTTGTGATATCCTCCAGGAGGTTTTAAATGTATCTTTGTGGTATCCTCCAGGAGGTTTTAAATGTATCTTTGTGGTATCCTCCAGGAGGTTTTAAATGTATCTTTGTGGTATCCTCCAGGGTATTTAAATGTATCTTTGTGATATCCTCCAGGGTATTTAAATGTATCTTTGTGGTATCCTCCAGGGTATTTAAATGTATCTTTGTGGTATCCTCCAGGGTATTTAAATGTATCTTTGTGATATCCTCCAGGAGGTTTTAAATGTATCTTTGTGGTATCCTCCAGGGTATTTAAATGTATCTTTGTGATATCCTCCAGGGTATTTAAATGTATCTTTGTGATATCCTCCAGGAGGTTTTAAATGTATCTTTGTGGTATCCTCCAGGGTATTTAAATGTATCTTTGTGGTATCCTCCAAGGTATTTAAATGTATCTTTGTGGTATCCTCCAGGGTATTTAAATGTATCTTTGTGGTATCCTCCAGGGTATTTAAATGTATCTTTGTGATATCCTCCAGGAGGTTTTAAATGTATCTTTGTGGTATCCTCCAGGTATTTAAATGTATCTTTGTGATATCCTCCAGGAGGTTTTAAATGTATCTTTGTGGTATCCTCCAGGGTATTTAAATGTATCTTTGTGGTATCCTCCAGGAGGTTTTAAATGTATCTTTGTGATATCCTCCAGGAGGTTTTAAATGTATCTTTGTGGTATCCTCCAGGGTATTTAAATGTATCTTTGTGGTATCCTCCAGGAGAGTTTAAATGTATCTTTGTGATATCCTCCAGGGTATTAAATGTATCTTTGTGATATCCTCCAGGGTATTAAATGTATCTTTGTGATATCCTCCAGGGTATTAAATGTATCTTTGTGATATCCTCCAGGGTATTAAATGTATCTTTGTGGTATCCTCCAGGGTATTTAAATGTATCTTTGTGGTATCCTCCAGGGTATTTAAATGTATCTTTGTGGTATCCTCCAGGGTATTTAAATGTATCTTTGTGATATCCTCCAGTAGGTTTTAAATGTATCTTTGTGGTATCCTCCAGGGTATTTAAATGTATCTTTGTGATATCCTCCAGGGTATTTAAATGTATCTTTGTGGTATCCTCCAGGAGGTTTTAAATGTATCTTTGTGGTATCCTCCAGGAGGTTTTAAATGTATCTTTGTGATATCCTCCAGGGTATTTAAATGTATCTTTGTGGTATCCTCCAGGGTATTTAAATGTATCTTTGTGGTATCCTCCAGGAGGTTTTAAATGTATCTTTGTGGTATCCTCCAGGGTATTTAAATGTATCTTTGTGGTATCCTCCAGGAGGTTTTAAATGTATCTTGTGGTATCCTCCAGTAGGTTTTAAATGTATCTTTGTGATATCCTCCAGTAGGTTTTAAATGTATCTTTGTGGTATCCTCCAGTAGGTTTTAAATGTATCTTTGTGGTATCCTCCAGGGTATTTAAATGTATCTTTGTGATATCCTCCAGTAGGTTTTAAATGTATCTTTGTGATATCCTCCAGGAGGTATTAAATGTATCTTTGTGGTATCCTCCAGGAGGTTTTAAATGTATCTTTGTGATATCCTCCAGGGTTTTAAATGTATCTTTGTGGTATCCTCCAGGAGGTTTTAAATGTATCTTTGTGGTATCCTCCAGGGTATTTAAATGTATCTTTGTGGTATCCTCCAGGGTATTTAAATGTATCTTTGTGGTATCCTCCAGGAGGTTTTTAAATGTATCTTTGTGGTATCCTCCAGGGTATTTAAATGTATCCTTGTGATATCCTCCAAGGTATTTAAATGTATCTTTGTGGTATCCTCCAGGTATTTAAATGTATCTTTGTGGTATCCTCCAAGGTATTTAAATGTATCTTTGTGATATCCTCCAGGGTATTTAAATGTATCTTTGTGGTATCCTCCAGGGTATTTAAATGTATCTTTGTGATATCCTCCAGGAGGTTTTAAATGTATCTTTGTGGTATCCTCCAGGAGGTTTTAAATGTATCTTTGTGATATCCTCCAGGAGGTTTTAAATGTATCTTTGTGGTATCCTCCAGGGTATTTAAATGTATCTTTGTGATATCCTCCAGGAGGTTTTAAATGTATCTTTGTGGTATCCTCCAGGGTATTTAAATGTATCTTTGTGGTATCCTCCAGGAGGTTTAAATGTATCTTTGTGATATCCTCCAGGGTATTTAAATGTATCTTTGTGATATCCTCCAGGGTTTTAAATGTATCTTTGTGATATCCTCCAGGGTATTAAATGTATCTTTGTGGTATCCTCCAGGGTATTTAAATGTATCTTTGTGGTATCCTCCAGGGTATTTAAATGTATCTTTGTGGTATCCTCCAGGGTATTTAAATGTATCTTTGTGATATCCTCCAGTAGGTTTTAAATGTATCTTTGTGGTATCCTCCAGGGTATTTAAATGTATCTTTGTGGTATCCTCCAGGGTATTTAAATGTATCTTTGTGATATCCTCCAGGAGGTATTAAATGTATCTTTGTGGTATCCTCCAGAGGTTTTAAATGTATCTTTGTGATATCCTCCAGGGTTTTAAATGTATCTTTGTGGTATCCTCCAGGAGGTTTTAAATGTATCTTTGTGGTATCCTCCAGGGTATTTAAATGTATCTTTGTGGTATCCTCCAGGGTATTTAAATGTATCTTTGTGATATCCTCCAGGGTTTTAAATGTATCTTTGTGATATCCTCCAGGGTATTTAAATGTATCTTTGTGGTATCCTCCAGTAGGTTTTAAATGTATCTTTGTGGTATCCTCCAGGAGGTTTTAAATGTATCTTTGTGATATCCTCCAGGGTATTTAAATGTATCTTTGTGATATCCTCCAGGGTATTTAAATGTATCTTTGTGGTATCCTCCAGGGTATTTAAATGTATCTTTGTGGTATCCTCCAGGGTATTTAAATGTATCTTTGTGGTATCCTCCAGGGTATTTAAATGTATCTTTGTGGTATCCTCCAGGGTATTTAAATGTATCTTTGTGGTATCCTCAGGGTATTTAAATGTATCTTTGTGATATCCTCCAGGAGGTTTTTAAATGTATCTTTGTGATATCCTCCAGGAGGTTTTAAATGTATCTTTGTGGTATCCTCCAGGGTATTTAAATGTATCTTTGTGGTATCCTCCAGGGTATTTAAATGTATCTTTGTGATATCCTCCAGGGTATTTAAATGTATCTTTGTGGTATCCTGCAGGGTATCTCAGTAGTTTCCTGTCTCTCAGAGAAGTGGATCTGTCTCTGAATGGACTCACTGACATGACATTCAGCCCTGAGGACTTCACTCACCTAGAGGTACCAGTTAATACATGATTGATTGATTGATTGATTGATTGATTGATTGATTGATTGATTGATTGATTGATTGATTGATTGATTGATTGATTGATTGATTGATCGATTGATCGATTGATTGATTGATTGATTGATTAGGTCCTGTCTAGATTTCTAGATTCTGAATAACACAATATTCAAAGATTTGCACCACGTTTTCATGATTTTTCAAAAATAGCAGAGATACAAGCTCATAGCGCGCCACTCGGTGGCGCGCTGTAAAAATCTGAGTCAGCTACACTGTATGTATTGTAAATAGTTAGCACATAGATGAACCAATACGGTCGTATCGTCAAACAAGTATCATGATGATACCTGTCCAATCTCTGTTAAAATGTATTGCTACAACCCCAATTCTTTATAACCACTGATTTATTAGTTTTTTTATTTACATCAAATATTGTAAATGTATATCAGTACGTCCCTAAATCTTCTCATGATGTTGTAAACAAATATTATACTTTCATATAGTACTCAAGGGCGGATGTAACATTTGCCAATTGGAGGGGGCAGGAGAAAATGGTATGAGGACGGCTTCATCGCCCGTGACGCTTCGCGCCACGGGCGCTTGTTTGTGCCGAATAGTCTCTTGTTTGTGCCGAATCTGTTTCATTTTTACGCTCTCAAAGAGTCTGGTCTGGTTAACCAGCTGCCCCCCCCACAGGGTGGCCTGGCAAAGGCAAAATTGTCCCGGTGGGAAAATATGTGCCAATCCGCCCCTGAATACATACGTTGATCCACAAATAATGTTTCTATTGGAAAGAAATATCTTCACCTCTACTGTCACACAAAAGCATCAAAATAATCCACTAGCTTGAACACATCTTGAAGCAACACATTTTGAGCTTGTAGATCTGTTACTCAAACTCAAATAGAAGTATTGATAGATTCGTATCTGCAAATATGCAACTGCAAGCATTAAAAAAAAAAAAAAAAAAACATCCCAACCCATTAGGTATTTAGATATTTGTTAATTCATCTGTTCCGTCTCCTTCCTATAGAAACCCATATTAACTTAAAGCTCCATTTTAACCATGACAGATGAATGAAAAACACTTTTTTTCCTGATAATTCATTTTGTCCTCCTAATGTGTGAGTGGGCTATGGAATTTCATTCACTGTTTTCAACTTTTCATTAATTTATAAAATATTGTTTTACTCATTTGGCCCAAAGCTAGCGTGCCACAGAAGCTTCTTCATTTTCAATATATATACAATATATATACAGTATATATATATATAATATATATATATATATAATATATATATATATATATATAATATATATATATATATATAATATATATAATATATATATATATATATATATATAATATATATATATATACATACTGTATATATATATAATACAGAAAATGAAATTCCACGACCTTCTCACATTTAAGAGAACAATATCAGTGACCATAAAAAATGGTGTTTTTTGATGAATCTATTATGGTTAAGAGGAAGTTTTACGTTATAATGGGTTTGTATAGGAAGGGGGAGGGAAGCTGAAATGAATATTAAATATCTAAAATAGTGAATCAAGTAATGTAAAAACTGTCTGTTGTGTTCACATGAGGCTGAGTAGACCATAAAATGACCAAATGTTTTCTTCTTCTTTTTTTTTTTTTTTTGTGAAATATCCTTTTAATATTAAATATCACCAGCCTGATTTGGTCACCAGACCTTGAGTTTGACATATGAATTAACAGATCATGAAAAAGTAACTCTTTTTGGACATAGAGTATGAGTTTCTAACTGTACATCTGCTGTTTTACCAAGACTTTCATACTCACAATGAGACTTTGAAGTTGCAACCCAGAACATATCTTAATGAATAAAACATATTATGAACAAAAACAAAAGAGTCTTCAAAGAAGCGCTGCTTTAATTCCCCAGAGGTTTGAGCTGCAGTCATTGGGATTTATTTTGAGCAAAGCAATGAATCATTAATATCTGTTTCATCAAAGATGAGCGTCTTGGAATTAGTTTTAGTTGCGAAGTCTGCAGTCCACATGAGACCTTTAGAGAATTAAGTTGTACCTCTTTGAAAATCACTACAGAACACCTTTATCTAATGGAGTTGTGCAACACGTCTACTTTTTATTTTTTCACTGTTTTAATTGACTCGACTGTATCTCCACATATGAAGATCATGACACAACATCAAACCCTGGATAGCCATACATAGACAGTAGTCCAGCATCTCATAGTCAGGACATACTGTACACAGTCACAAAATCATTTCGCGGAAGTTGCAAAACAACGACAAGTTATAGTCACGACCGTTTGGATGCATGTTGCAAATGTTGGGCCACCTGTTACGATGTCGCCCCTCCTAGGGGCGTTTCTTTCGTAATATATTACCCATTTTGGTAGTAGACATTAGAGGAAAATGAAGGGTCAGCCCTAACTCATCAGGCCTGAGGCCTGCGGCCCAACTAAATGGAATAGATTTTAGTCCAGACCCGGCACTAAACTGTCAGGTTTGGGCAGAATTTGAGAATTCTCCAGAGTAAAATTGAAAGGCCTTATCAGCACTAGCTTCATAAAAGGTAAATACAGAAAATAACTATTATTTTACAACTTACTATAATAAAGTAATTCAGTATATATTATATTATTTTTTCATGGAGCCCGAGGCCCGATCCGGCCCTACTGGTTAGCATAGATTTTAGACCCGACCCGGCCCTACATGTCGGGTTCGGTCCTGGTCGTGTTCGGGCAAAGTTTGAAAACTCTATTAGACGTGACCTGACAGTCAGTTCATGTGTTTGGTACCAGTGGGGGGGGGGGGCACTAAAAGCTTGCATTAATAAGGTTTTATTTTTATTGATTATTATAAAAAAATATATTTGATCGCAAAGTGCACCAGATTGAAGCATTTTAAAGGGTAATTCCACCCATTTTCAACATTCTAATATGTCATTAGTATACCTTAGAGGTGCTGGGTGGACATGATAAAAACGTTATCCCCCCCATTCTGTGTTTCCTAGAAATGGAGGTCTGAAGAAAACCACTAACATGGTGAAACATCTTGATGACATCATCAAGATGTATTTTTTCACCATGTTGATTGATTTCTTTAGACCCTTCTTTTGAGAAAAAATGTTGAAAATGGGTGGAATTCCCCTTTAACGCCGCCGGGAAATGGGGGGCCCATGTGGAAAAGCTTTGCAGGGGCCCAGAATTGCTAGCTACGCCCCTGTTTGGTACTAACAGTCTGACAGGCATTTAGTCGACCACCAACCACCACAAACCCTTTACCCTAGCGCTGAACTCACAGGGAAAAGCCACAGGTGAGTTTTAAACCGGCAACGCATGTCGGAAGGTCTCTAACCAGCCAGGCATGTGTCATATCAGGCTGTGTCCTCTAGCCTAGAGGTACCTCTGTCTGTCTGCTCCGCTCCGCTCTCCCACCGCGAGGTGGGAGGCCCGCGGTTCGAATCCCCGTGAGGAACATTAAAAAAAGAAAGGTTCCGTTATCGCAGAGCTTTGATAGTAACCTCTCGCTGTACCGTCGCACCGCTCCCGTTGCCAGCTAGCATTTTGTAAGACCCTTTAATTGTTTTCAAATGATGGGATATTTTCACCTTGGAACTCCATGAAAGTACTTTAATAATATGGTTCTGATCAGTGACTTGGCTAGCAGGGGGGAGGAGGGGGTGAGGGGGGGGACTTTGATTTGTTAGATTTCTTGATAAGTGACACTAACTTGAATCCATATCCTGAACTGAAGATATATCTCATCTCTGGTTGCCTTTTCTTTTCTTCTCTTTCCTCTCTCTCTCTCCTTCTCCTTCAGATTTTTGATTTGTCTTACAACGGTGTGTCTGCCAGTGCGATTGTTTCCATTGGTCGTCTTCCACGGCTCAGAGTGCTTCATCTTTCTGGGAACAAGCTGCGCAGTCTGCCGTCTGACCTGGCCGCTGTGGCGTCACCGTCAACGCAGCCGCCGCCGGGCCGCTACAACACCATGTCAGTGTCACCTTTAACACAATTTTATATAATAATTAAAACCTGCAATTCAAAAAGTCCAGAAATCACCTGACTCCCCCAATTACATGTTACAGCAGGGGTGGGCAATTATTTTTCCCCAGGGGCCAAATAAGATACATGAAATAGTGTGGAGGGCCAAGACTAAAGGCTGAACTAAAGTCTGTGTAATATTAATTTAATTTCAAGATAAAAGTAAGAGTAAGACCAACCATTTTGACACCAGGGCCCTCTATTTATTCAGTATTTGAGCCACGGACCACCATTTGATGACATTTTAGCTCCACAGATCCCAAAACTTTCTTCAAGATTTCTTTTGTTTTTTGTCCACAATTCCAGGCTGGATTTGGGAAACAAAACAGGATAACAAAAATGACCATTCTCTTACATTCTCTGATTGAATGTGTAGGCTAATTCAGATGATGAATATTTTAACTCTTGAGAGTGTAAAAATGAAACCAAATGGACCCGCAAGGGTCCATTTGGTTTCATTTATACACTCTCAAAGAGTTACATCTGGTTAACCAACTAACTCTCTCAAGGACCACTGGTGGTCCCCGGGCCGGTCAGAGTCAGCCAAAGGCATGTGTTAGAGGCTACTCCCCTGCTTTGTTCATCATGAGTTTGAAGCTCTTGATGACTGGTTTTAATTATTATGGGCAATTATTTAGTAAGCCCAGGCTCAGGTCTGGTTGGTACAGGCTTTTGGCCTGTACCACCAAGTCCAGGGCAGGCCATGCAGGGCACCAGGCCCAGGCCAGGCAGACTAGTGTTTCTATCCTTCAAAAAGAAAAAGTGTCCTACACCATGCCTTCCAGTAGGAGAGTTGCCATATTCCCGTTCACTCTCCTGTGCACCAGGGCACTGCCTCACGCTGCTGGAGGCAGTGTTTGCCAAACTGCCAAGATCCAAAATGCACTAGTGGCACTTCCAAAATGCACTAGAATGCGCTAGATTGCTCGCCTGGAACATACAGATCAAAATGACCATTAATCTTTTACATTCTCTAGTTGTGTAGACTAAGTTAAAGGGCTAATCCACATGATGAATATTTAACTCTTGAGGGTGTAAAAATGAAACAATGCGGTCCCCAGGGTGGCCTGGCAAAGGCAAAATTGTCCCGGTGGGAAAATATGTGCCAATCCGCCCCTGGCACACACGGTCGGGACCAGACAGTTGTGGGGGGAAGAAAAGAAAACATTTTTCCAGTCCTGGAATGGGTTTGGAATTTAACAAGAGTCCTGGAATGTAGTCAGGCTCCTGGAAAGGATCTGGACATGCATTGTTTTGTCTTTTCTTCAGCAATTGATATATATTTAAAAAAAGAAAACATTTTTCCGAAACATTACAGGAGTATAACATTACAGGAAATATGTAGTTCCTAAATACGTTTTTTTTCCCTGCCAACCTCTGCTCTGGGATTACAGCCTAATGTTTACCAGTAGGAAAAAAAAGAAAAAAAAAACAGATCTACAAGCTCAGTACGATCATCAGGGCCGGATCTAGGCATGGGCATGGGGGGGCAATGCCCCCCTAAATGCCTTGACTGCCCCACCAAACATGACGGCATACAAAATAAAACAAATGTCAAAGACATTTCAAATTTAAAGTGCTTATATTTAAAAGTATTTGAAACCCTACTACTGCTACTAACTAACTACAGCTGTGTCACCACTAAACCAACAGCATTTCATCATTGAAAACAGAAAACTCTCTGAGTCAGACCTTTAGCTTTTATGCATGCTGCGTGTCTGTTGCAACTTCAACAACAACTGATGTTATTATTGATGCTTTACTTGACTAATAAAAGTCCTGTAACTGAAAATGGTATGGGTATAGCTTCACGCCACAGGTGATGAAGCCGCACCCATACCATCCCCCCCCCCCCCCCCCCCCCCCCCCCCCCCCAATTGAGAAAGTTTACATCTGGGCCTGACGATCCTAAGATAGTTGGTGTAGCAAAGAAATTGGCATTATTGCATTTGGATGGAATTATTCTATACAATAATATGCTGAAATGTCATGGAAATTGGGTTAATATTCTGGGTAAAAAAAAGGTTTTGGAAATGTGTTGGTAAAATAAAATGTGTGGGAATTTGGAACCCTGCATTGTCTGCGGTGCATTTCAACAACAACAACAAGGCAATTCAATGTGCTTTTGCAAGCAAAGGGAACACAATTTTACACTATTAGGATGCATAAAACAAAATAAGTTAACCGCTTCTGAACAGTAAAATGATTCAAACGATTTGCACCACATTTTCACCATTTGTCAAATAGCCAATGAGGCTAAGTAATGCTAAGTAATGCTAAGTAATGCTAATGCTATGCTAATTAATGCTACTAATACTAATACTAATGCTAATATTGCTAAGTAGGTAAGGCCAATTATGTTAAGTAGCGTAATGCTAATATTGCTAATCAATGCTAATAATGCTAAATACTGTTAATAATCTTAATAATGCTAAGTAATGTGAATGCTAAGTATTGTTAATAATGCTAAGTAATGCTAATGCTGCTAAGTGATGCTAATAATGCTAAGTAATGGTAATAATGCTAAGTAATGCTAATGAATCTAAGTGATGCTAAGTAATGCTAATGATGCTAATAACATTTAGCATCATTAGCACGCCGAAACACGTTTCCGCCATGAATGCCTTAAACAAACAAATAACAGACTAGAGCTAAAAGCGCAGAAGACAAAAAAAAGGGATAAAAGTAACTCAATCAAACTCAGAATAGAGTTATAAGAATAGAGTTATAAGAGTCTTCAGAGCTGCAGGTTTTGTTCCATGAAAAACAAAACCAAACAAAACGCTGTTTCTTCTTCCCACCTGTTTTATTTGTGGTTTTTCAGGGACACAAAGCAGACCTGTTTCCAGATGGAACCGGTTCTTCATCTCACAAACAACATCACACATGGATTCTCAGGGCTTGACACTAACACTTGCCCGCTTGCCCGGGGCAAGTAAAAAAAAAATGGTGGGGCAAGTGAAGACTGCTACCTGGTTGCCCAATCGGGCAAGTGTGCAACTTAGTGCACTATAACACAACACAAGATAAATTTGTCTTGAAGGTGGTCATTGCACGCTATACACAATTCCAGGCTGGATTTGGAAAACAAAACAGGCAAATTAACATACACATCAAAATGACCATTAATCTTCTACATTCTCTAGTTGTGTAGACCTGGGCTAATTAAGATTATGAATTTTAACTCTTGAGAGTGTAAAAATGAAACCAAATGGACCCGCAAGGGTCCATTTGGTCTTGACCCCCCCTCAGTCTGTGTGGTATAGTCCACAATGGAAATGCAACTTTCAGCATTAAAGGTTATGGTGAAAAGCGAAGCGACTCGAAAAAGTGACCAGAAAAAATGGTTGTCCGGCGTATTTAGTCGCGGCTGCAGGTACATATCTAAATGCGACTCAAATTATGCGATTAAATTTGCCTCTCCTCTCCTCTCCTCCTCTCCTCCTCCTACTGCTATCCTCCCTGCTGCGTTGTCATCCATATATTTTCTTCATCCAAATCCGCAAATTCGCCCTGATGTGCATACATTGACTTCAACATCTTTTTTTTTTAAATATACCCGCAAAAACAAAAAACGCTTTGCTTTTTGGCCAGTGTATGAACCTTAACCTTATTTACCCAACCATACGCTTCTCTCGTGATGTCTACATGATGACCCCCCCCTGCTTTTGTCCACAATTCCAGCCTGGATTTGGGGAAACCAAACAGTCAAACATACAGATCAAAATGACCATTAATCTTCTACATTCTCTAGTTGTGTAGACTTGGGATAATTCACATGATGAATATGAACTCTTGAGAGAGTAAAAATGAAACCAAATAGAAGTGAAACCACTTCTGAAACCAAGTGAAGACTGTCTTTAGTGAACAGAAAACGTGAATTTGAGAAATAGTATTTCAGGTGAAATATTCCCTGCTTTTCTCATACATCATGGGCTATATACTGGTGCATATCTGATTTAATTTGTTTATGCTGTATCCTGTTTGAGAAATCCGTTTTGAAAATTGGCAAATCAAGAGCTGAAGGAGAAATGTCGAGAGAGAGAGAGAGAGAGAGAGAGAGAGAGAGAGAGAGAGAGAGAGAGAGAGAGAGAGAAGAGAGAGAGAGAGAGAGAGAGACCCTTTTACAAAACAAATGACTTCTATAGTTATATATAAAGTTTAACATTTGCTCACTACATGAAAAAATAATGGCAAAAATCCGACGAGACGAGACTTTAATGAATATTTTTTTCTTTGTATTTGCTCTCATGAAGTGAAATGTTTTGGTCAGAAGACCTTGGTCGGTGTTATGTCAGTGTTCTATCGGACCACAACGTTTGCTTTTTTTAATCTGCACTTTGAGGACAAGTCTCAGGATTTTTTCCCTGTTATTTTTATACGGCAAAAGATGAGGAAAGGTGCAACAGTTCTCCCAGTTTTTCATATACATCTACTGTATAAGGTTTTGATTTCTATATGCTATAAATTCATTCATGAATAAATAAATGAATGAGCAAAGCACTATAATACAACACATATAGCTTTTTATCACATATTTTAACAAAACAAATAGCCTGCACAGCTCACAACATTAATCAATTTCCGGCTATAACGCTTTAAAAGAGAGAAACAGATGGAGTTCACCAAATGGACCCGTACGTTACCATACTGTACTGTACTGTACTGTACGGTAGGTACATATACACCAGGGCTTGACACTAACACTTACCCGCTTGCCCGGGGCAAGTAAAAAAAAATGGTGGGGCAAACCCGGCAAGTGAAGACTGCTACCTGGTTGCCCGATCGGGCAAGTGTGAAACTTAGTGCACTATAACACAACACAAGATAAATTTGTCTTGAAGGCAGTCATTGCACTCTGCCACTGTGTCTTTCCCTGCTTTCTAGCTGTCCACAATTCCAGACTAGATTTGGGAAACAAAACAGGCAAATTAACATACACATCAAAATGACCTTTAATCTTCTACAGTGTAGACCTGGGCTAATTAAGATGATGAATTTTAACTCTTGAGAGTGTAAAAATGAAACCAAATGGACCCGCAAGGGTCCATTTGGTTTCATTTTTACGTTCTCAAGAGTTACATCTGGTTAACCAACTTAACTGGGGGACCACCAAGTGACCATGAACTGAGGGCAAGTAGAACCTGACTTGCACTTGCCCGATGGGCAAGTGCCTCAGAGACCTTAGTGTCAACCCCTATATAGGCTACACACAGGGTCCGTTTGGTGTGGTTCCATTTCACGTAAAAAAAAGAAGATGAGAAGAAAGGGAAAGAAAGTCTCTCTCTCTCTCTCTCTCTATCTCTCTCTCTCTCCAGAGTGAAATGAAGAAAGAAGTTATAGTTTGATTCATGGAGGCTTAGCGGTGTGTCTGACAGCTGCTGGCGGTGTCATAATGCCTGTGTTACCTCCAGAGAGCAGGCTGTTATCCACACCACATGGATGCTAGGCTGAGGTGGAACACATTCAAAGGAACATTATCGATTAGCACAACCTCCTTATAAACTCCGCCGCTGCCTTTAAGTGACACCGGTGGGTTTCTCAAAGCCTCTTCAGCCCCAGCTGCGGAACGACGCGTTGTATAAAGTTTACGATGCGTTTGAAATGAGTAGGTTCAGAACGACTGCAAACAACACACTCTTTTTGAAAAAGGAGAAAAACGTTGCTTGTTGTTGTGTCACCTTAAACCTGATTCTGTTTCCATCAACTTCACTCCATACCGCGACTTTACGCTTAAAAAGGAAAAGTCCTTTTATATTTCCTTTTTTCCCCCACATTTCTGGAGTTGAACTAAACTTTTTTACAATTTCACTGAGACAGTGACAGATTTTAATCCAAAAATTAAAGCGGCACTTTGTAACTTACTTTAAACTCTTTCCCTATTGAGGGGGTAGGCGAAAATGGTCATTTTGTTTTAATTCACCCCATGCCCTCACATTTGAATAGATTGATCAATAGATTGAACTATTTATTTTGGCATGACCGTTATATCTAACATAACACAAAATATATCTTCTATTTTATATATTTTTTCTTTAGCTCTGTGACCGACAAGATTTATATTTTGTACAGGGCTTATATTAGGCAAATAAGCATCGATAACAACAATCAATTAAAACAATAAAAAAAATACATTTGGAAAAACATCTAAACTTAAAATGTAGTTTCTTTTTCATCTTAACAATAAGAAAGTGACATTGAAAACACAGGATCTAGATTATCTAAGTTATATTGTATTAACATTATACTTAAAGCTTCACAATTAATCGAAATCGAGTTGAAATCGCATTTTCAGAATTTGGACAATGAAAAATCGAAAACAATGGTTTCCCCTTTAATAGTTCTTTTAGCGCAGAGAGCTGTTGTAAAATAAGAAAAGAAAAACTGTACTGTGTTCTGCTGTTTACTTAAAAAAAAGTAGCCCAAGACTCCAATAAGAGAAAATAAATCAAGGTTTTATTTTTAGGCAAAATCGTGAAGCCCTAATTATATTCTACAAATTATATTTTATTCCTTAGATAAAGGTTAATAAGACTATGACAGGGTTGAAATAAATATAATTATATAGCTTGGGGTCATATCAACAATCCTTCGTACTTTGAAACAATATAGTAGGGCTGCAAGTAATGATATTTTTGATAATCGATTAATCTGCCAATTATTAATGGTTAATCAATTAATCATTAATAATTGACAAATGGATCAATTATCAAAATCAGAAACAGAATATATTAATCAGATTACAATTACATTTTCTAACTAACAAAAAATACATTTGATTACCTACCGATTACACTGCTATTCAAACAAAGACATGCTTTTAACTAATTAAAACAACTCTTATTATAGCTACACATGTGTCAGTCTAAAAGGAACAGTAACTCTTTTGAACTCAAATAGGCAATTTAAAAATAAATATGTTTTGTTCTTGATGCAATAATCATTGTTGTTATGCGTCATATTTTGCAGTCACTACAGTGCAACTATCATCAGATTTTGATAGAGATAGGGAAGAGAGATGGATCACTGCTCTTTCGTTTAGTTACATTAACACTGGGGGAAAAAACTGTTAATCAATTAATAAATGAGTTGACAACTAATTCAATTATTGATTTGATTATGAATAATCAATAGATTGCTGGCATTCGCTGCAGCCCTATACCGTGGACACAGCAGTGGGACTATGGAATGGTTGATCAGTGGTTTGGCCAAGAGAGGGTGCCACAGATACTGGAATTGTTTGTTTTGCCTTCATGTTAGTGTGATGTTGACCAAATAGAAAAGATATATTCTGTACATTCTTTATGAATGCATTATCTTTGGTCCCTGGGATACTAGTCCCTGGATTCTACTCAGTCTGTGGATGCTAAATAAATAGTGGGCCCTGGTATCAAGAAGTTTGAAAATCACTGCCATAGTGCATGCACATTCACACACTGCTCAAGCTCAGGGCCTCCCAAAAAGGGGTAAGAGGGTATAAAAGTGGCTCCTTTTCACTGTTATTTACAATGGGTTTATTCATTTTGGGTCAATAAAATAACCCCAAAAAGTTCTAAACCATCATGATACTGTAAATTAGTGTTTAAAAGTGTTTAAACGTTTTGCACTTATTTGGCTTGGTTATTTTCGGTGTTTATTATTTTCAAGCAATCCCATGCTGTAAATCCTGCTGAAATGCCAGTGCACCGAGCCGGGAAGAAAACTGCTCCTGTGTAGGGGGGTCCTTGGGCTGGCGGTGGCCCAGGGGCCCATCATTTCTTAATCCGTCTACGCTGAAATCTGCATGCAAGGCAACAACCGTCACATATGAATAGTGTTGGTCAATATTTCTTAGGAAAGTATAACTTCTTTACTTTACTCGTTACTCCTTATACAAAGTAATATCATTACTTTACTTATTACTGGAATTGAAGAGTAATATATTACATATTACGTTATTACTATCCCAAGTTCTCAACTCTCACCTTTGAAAAAATAGAGATGTACAACATAATCTGTTTAGTGAGCTCTTTTTAGAACTGAATCCAATTTATTGTAATAATAATAGTCTCCAATCCCACAAACTGCACCTGAAAACAAAGCCAAAAAAATCTGACATTGTAAATATCTTTCTTAGATAAATAAATAAATAAATAAATAAATAAATAAATAAATAAATAAATAAATAAATAAATAAATAAATAAATAAATAAATAAATAAATAAATAAATAAATAAATAAATAAATAAATAAATAAATAAATAAAAGGAGCAGAGAGAAGCAATGGGAATATTTTAACCTTGAATCACAAAACAGACCGGCTGCAACTAACAAAACCACATTTCGAAATTTGTCTCTTTGACTTTTTAGAGTACCTGTCGATAGCTTGTAAATCTGTTCTATTTTTGCATGCAAACAACAAGCTCATTTTAAACAAGTAACTTGGCGTTACTTGCAAAGTAATGCATTACTTATTACCCATTTTGGCAGAGTAATCTCGTTACTTAACTTTTTGGAGCAAAAGTAATAATATTACAGTAATATGTAATCTAAGTTACATATCTCAAGAGTTACAGATCTATAAGGGTCCATTTGGCTACCAATTTTTGGTCTTTTCTAGGAAGGAATTAAGGAGGACTCTATCATAGGAGGAAAAATGGTGAAAAACACGGGTTTTATCTCTGGCGCCTGTCAATCGATTTCGCTCCAACTCACCAACCAAAAAGCACTAGATTTTCCACCAGGAGTTTTTTTTTCACTAATTTTGGCGCTATAGGGAAGTCTGGAAAAAAGTTAAATATAGTGACAAAATGCGTCAAGTTGGCAATCCCGCCTCCCCGAAGTCGTCACATCTCGACCCGTCACGCTGGATCAGGGATTATTCTCTGAATGAATACACAGAGATGATGCTACTGGGGTTGGTTCAAGTGGTCTAGGATAAAGATCACAGTATGTCTTCCAGCAGTGCCGGGTTTTTGTAGACCAAACAGAAATTAGATGTTCTTTGAGTTTGGGTCGGGGAGTCGATCCTTCCTTTTCTTCTCTCTCTCTCTCTCTCTCTCTCTCTCTCTCCCTCTCTCTCTCTCTCTCTCTCTCTCTCTCTCTCTCTCTCTCTCTCTCTCTCTCTCTCTCTCTCTCTCTCTCTCTCTCTCTCTCTCTCTCTCTCTCTCTCTCTCTCTCTCTTTCTTTATTTCTTACTTCCACCAAATAGATGGAAATTGTGTCTTGGGAAGTGTCTGCCAGAAGCGGAGGTTTGGGTTGTGACTGCAGCTTAGCTTTGTGGGGGGAAGCCTGGTCAAGGAGGCTTCTCTGGGGGGGGGGGTGGGGGGGAGTACATAAGTCACAATGGAACTCGACATGCAAGTGTTAGAAGCGGGGAGAGAGGAACCGGGGCGGGGGGGGGGGGGGGGTTGTTTTGGGTTTAGGGGGGAAAAAAAAAACAAAACATAATTAATAATTAATGCTATGCAATCCAGAGTAGAATGTAGAGGTATAGGAAGGGGGATTCCCAAAGGGGGGGGGGTTCATATGCATAGAAAGGAATGAGTATTCTTGTATGTTAGTCTCCTTGAAATGGTTGATAGCTGTGTTTCTTGTGGGTAGGGATGTCACAGCACAAAGGTGTGATACTGAAATATAAGGATGTATTTTTGTTGGGTGGATTGACAAGACATTAAGCCTTGGAGTTGAGTGGTAGGTAGTACAGAAATGGGGGAAGTAACTATTGTGCTTTAATGCGAGAGCAGAGTGAGAAATGATGTCAATTATAATTCGCATCTATTCAACCGAGAGGATTGTTTGGTATTGATAATCATTCGACTCTAAATTTGTCGCGATGGATTTTAGCCCTTGGATAATACTTGTGGTGCCTTGTTTTAAGTTGCGAGCCTTAAGGAGGAACCCGGATCCCAGAGAAAACTCCAGCCCAGAGAACTACTGCAATGTTCAAATAAATTTTAGATTTTTTCTGGGTAATGGGATTCATTGGATCATAAAAAGCCTTAGGAAAATGAAAAAAAGTGAACGTTACAAGCCTTCAACCCAGTTAGAAATTTAAGATTAAAGGCCTATACAGCCAGGGATTGACTAAACGGCGGTATTATGGATTTGCAGTCCAGCGTTTCACTCAGTGCTGACAGACCAGAATCGCGTAGCAATGGAGAAAAAAATAAAGCTCGTAGGTCTAAAACAGGGGTTTTCAACCTTTTTCATCTCAGGGCCCACCATTTATTCAGCATTTGAGCCACGGACCAACACTTGAGGACATTTTAGTCCCACAGACCCCAAACTAAAGATTTATTTTGCTTTTGTCCACAATTCCAGGCTGGATTTGGGCAAACAAAACAGTCCAACATACAGATCAAAATGACCATTAATCTTCTACATTCTCTAGTTGTGTAGACTTGGGATAATTCACATGATGAATATTTTAACTCTTGAGAGCGTAAAAATGAAACCAAATGGACCCGCAAGGGTCCATTTGGTTTCATTTTTACATTCGCAAGAGTTACATCTAGCTTAACCAACTTAGCTGGGGACCACCTAGAACCCTCTCAAGGACCACTGGTACGTGGTCCCCAGACCACCTGTTGAAAACCCCTGGTCCAAAAGCTCGAGGTCTAAAATCAAAAGCTGGGCGTGTGCACGAAACGAACATGCGTACACGCAACAAAACAACAATGGGCACCGGAGATAACGCACAGCGTTTTCTAAGCACAAAACGCGATTTGATACTCCCTGTCTGTAAACTGTTCCTAAACGTAAAACGTAAAAACCCACAATCCTAAACTAAATTTATTCCTAACCTCAAGTCCAGTATATTTATGCCCATGAAGTCAAAGTTATTTCTAACCTTTAGTACCAGTAAATCAAATAAAAAAATGATGCAAGAACGGATCCTTCCGCAGCTGGGAGGCTTTTATCCGTGCCAGCGGCAGGGGCGGATCTAGGCATGGGCATGGGGGGGGGGCAATGCCCCTCTACATGAACCGTCTGCCCCACCAAACACGATGGCATGCAAAACAACCCAAGATATTTCAAATTAAAGTGCTTATACAACGTATTTAAAATGATGTGAAACACTACTACTGCTACTAACTAACTACAGCTGTGTCACCACTAAACCAACAGCATTTCATCATTGGAAACAGAAAACTCTCTGAGTCAGACCTTTAGCTTTATGCATGCTGCGTGTCTGTTGCAACTTCAACAACAACTGATGTTATTATTGATGCTCTACTTGCCTAATAAAAGTCCCGCAACCAAAAATGGTATGAGGGCAGCTTCATCGCCAGTGCCGGCCCATACCATTTTCTCCTGCAACCCCCCCCCCCCCAATTGGGAAATGTTACATCCGCCCCTGGCCAGCGGTTGATTCTGTCAAAATAAAATTCAAAGTATGTGTTTCATGTGTTTCTAGAATTCTTTTCTTTTTCTCATCACTGTGTTATTGTGTGATTATTCCACATGCAGTCCAGATCCAGATCCAACAGAAGGTCCACTGTTCAGGTCTCTGGAGGTACTGATGCTAGACCACAACAAACTGACCTCTGATGTCTTCAGCTGTTTGCTCAACATGAGGAGGTACTCATTATCTGCACATTTATTTTTACCTTTTATTTTTTATCCCTCTTTTTCTCCACCCACTGCCAATTCCCTATAATGTGATCCTGGGCTGTACACACCCTCCGCCAACCTGGGGAGGTGAGGTGGCAGCGGACTGGCCTCATGCATGCTTCTTTCAGTGCATGAGGAGTCCAAGTCGCCCTCTAGGGGACATGGGGAGATATCTACCCTAGGGGACACGGGGAGAACATGTGAAGGTATCTACCCTAGGGGACACTGGGAGAACATGTGAGGGTATCTACTCTAGGGGACACGGGGAGAACATGTGAGGGTATCTATACTCTAGGGGACACGGGGAGAACATGTGAGGGTATCTACCCTAGGGGACACAGGGAGAACATGTGAGGGTACTACACTAGGGGACACGGGGAGAAATGTGAGGGTATCTACTAGTGCTGTATAGTTGGACTAATTCTGGCCTTCGAACGTTCGCTGGGAATTATAGGGCGAGCTTCGAAGGTTCGCTAAAAAAAAAAGCAGCATGCTACCCCCCCCCCCCCCCCCCCCCCCCCACGCACCCCCGCGCGGCGCGCGTCTACTAACTATTAACATCGTGGATGTTGCCATCGGTAGATACGTTTTTCTACTGCCCTGAGATGTGATTGACATCTGTGAATACACCAGTCATGACACCGCTCTCCTTTTCTCTCTCCTTTCTGATGAGACTGATCCGACAGCCACGGGTAACACGCTGTTTGGATTGCCAATACATGCTGTCCATCGGCTCGTTTAATTATTTGTTTGCTGTGAACGACTACGTGTCTATTATTGTTTGTAGGCCTATAGGCTTAAGCCTGCAGCCCTCCAGCCTGCTATGGTGGTCAGTGAACCATAACACCAACCTTAACCAAAGGCTGGTTTAATTATTTGTTTGCTGTGAACGACTACGTGTCTATTATTGTATGTATAGGCTTAAGCCTGCTGCCCACCAGCCTGCTCTGGTGGTCAGTGAACCACAAGACCAACCGCTCCGCGTGCAGCTCTATAGAGTACAGACGGAGTTGCGCAAACTCCGTTCACTTTCCTTGAGCCAGTCTAATGGCGGATCGCCTACATAGACTTCTATTGAGAATGGGACACCTTCAGTGAAAACAATACATTTCTAACTGCAGTAACAGCGCGTTTCACAGCGAGTTTCTGACCCCTCAATGTCGCAGATCTACTAGATGGGGGGAAAAGTTAAATAAATAAATAAATGCGAATGGTTCGGCATCATTAATATTCGTTCGCGTGGCGACCTTAGCGAGCGAATGGTTCGAATCCCGAGCTTCGGTATACAGCCCTAGTATCTACCCTAGGGGACACAGGGAGAACATGTGAGGGTATCTACCCTAGGGGACACAGGGAGAACATGTGAGGGTATCTACCCTAGGGGACACAGGGAGAACATGTGAGGGTATCTACCCTAGGGGACACGGGGAGAACATGTGAAGGTATCTACCCTAGGGGACATTGGGAGAACATGTGAGGGTATCTACCCTAGGGGACATGGGGAGAACATGTGAGGGTATCTACCCTAGGGGACACGGGAAGAACATGTGAGGGTATCTATATACTGTATACCCTAGAAGACACGGGGAGAACATGTGAGGGTATCTACCCTAGGGGACATTGGGAGAACATGTGAGGGTATCTATACCCTAGGGGACATGGGGAGAACATGTGAGGGTATCTACCCTAGGGAACATGTGAGGGTATATCTACCCTATAGGGCACACGGGGAGAACATGTGAGGGTATCTACCCTAGGGGACACGGGGAGAACATGTGAGGGTATCTATACCCTAGGGGACACAGGGAGAACATGTGAGGGTATCTACCCTAGGGAACATGTGAGGGTATATCTACCCTATAGGGCACACGGGGAGAACATGTGAGGGTATCTACCCTAGGGGACACGGGGAGAACATGTGAGGGTATCTATACCCTAGAAGACACGGGGAGAACATGTGAGGGTATCTACCCTAGGGGACACGGGGAGAACATGTGAGGGTATCTACCCTATAGGGCACAGGGGAGAACATGAGGGTATCTACCCTAGAGCACATGAGGACAACGTGCGAGGGTATCTACCCTAGGGGACACAGGGAGAACATGTGAGGGTATCTACACTAGGGGACACAGGGAGAACATGTGAGGGTATCTAGCCATATAGGGGTCACAGGGAGAACAGCTTTCGAATCCTAAAAAAAAATAAAACAGTTCTGGAAATAATTATAAGGTTTCCATTTGACAGAGATGAAATATCAAGTGTCATTTTAGCTTATTCTAGAATGTATCTGCTGGAAGAGCTATCACAACCGCACACTTTGACAAAGCCCTGTAATACTTTAATAGTACGATAGCTTAAAAGTCAGATGGTTTTTGTTTTGCAAAAGACAGATTTAAATTGGGTTCGTCTGACTTTGATATATTACAGTTTATAACTGTATGTACTGTAGTATGCACTTTTTAAATTTCTTAGGCCTACAGGAACCACAAGATGTGTTTCCCTATTCGCCTCACAAAAATGATAGTATCCTTTTTAAATGTATTATTCACCAGGTAACGACTTGGTTCCAAGATGCGTTGCGGCGCATCACAAACTCACACTTTTAGCAAGGCTCTTCAAGGTTCACTTTATTTGTCTCCCGAGGAAGAAATTTGTCTTGAAGACTCCGACCGAGCTGCACACAATTGGAATTCCACCCATTTTCAAGATTTTTTTCTAAGGCCGTACAAATGGAACCAAATGGACCCGTCAGGGCCCATTTGGTTCCATTTGTACGGCCTTAGTGTTCCACTTGTACACCCTCAGAAAAAAAAAAGATCCTAAAAGAAAATTCATTAACAAACACAACTTGAGGAATCATGACGATGTCATCAAGTTGTGTTTCACCATGTTAATAGCCTATTTAAGATTGGTAGAACGTCCAACCTACGACGCCAGTAATGAATCGCTCTGTGCTCAATACATAATCCTCGCAGCCGTCCTACCCTCTCCTACGACGGCAGAACGCGGCTTTTGGCGTCGCGTTAACAACGTGGACCAGAGCTACGCTGTAGAGGAGCGTCACCATGGAAACCAGAGCTACGCTGTAGAGGAGCGTCACCATGGAAACCAGAGCTACGCTGTAGAGGAGCGTCACCATGGAAACCAGAGCTACGCTGTAGAGGAGCGTCACCATGGAAACCAGAGCTACGCTGTAGAGGAGTCACCATGGAAACCAGAGCTACGCTGTAGAGGGGCGTCACCATGGAAACCAGAGCTACGCTGTAGAGGAGGAGCGTCACCATGGAAACCAGAGCTACGCTGTAGAGGAGCGACACCATGGAAACCAGAGCTACGCTGTAGAGGAGCGTCACCATGGAAACCAGAGCTACGCTGTAGAGGAGCGTCACCATGGAAACCAGAGCTACGCTGTAGAGGAGCGTCACCATGGTAACCAGAGCTACGCTGTAGAGGAGCGTCACCATGGAAACCAGAGCTACGCTGTAGGAGCGTCACCATGGAAACCAGAGCTACGCTGTAGAGGAGCGTCACCATGGAAACCAGAGCTACGCTGTAGAGGAGCGTCACCATGGAAACCAGAGCTACGCTGTAGAGGAGCGTCACCATGGAAACCAGAGCTACGCTGTAGAGGAGCGTCACCATGGAAACCAGAGCTACGCTGTAGAGGAGCGTCACCATGGAAACCAGAGCTACGCTGTAGAGGGGCGTCACCATGGAAACCAGAGCTACGCTGTAGAGGAGCGTCACCATGGAAACCAGAGCTACGCTGTAGAGGAGCGTCACCATGGAAACCAGAGCTACGCTGTAGAGGAGCGTCACCATGGAAACCAGAGCTACGCTGTAGAGGAGCGTCACCATGGAAACCAGAGCTACGCTGTAGAGGAGCGTCACCATGGAAACCAGAGACGCCAGTAGAAGAGGTGGATCCCGTCGGCGTCGCCTGCTTTATGAACTATGTTGGGCTTCTGTTGCAACGGCGACGGACCACGCCTACTGCTCTCGTCCTGTCCAAGGCCTAGAGACGGAAACTTTTTTTTTTTTTTTTGCCCACCCTTACTGTTCATGTCATTGTTATAATGTTATACAGTACTTGAACCTATAGGCCAGGGGTTTTCAACAGGTGGTCCGGGGACCACCAGTGGTCCTTGAGAGGGTTCCAGGTGGTCCCCAGGCTAAATGATGGAAGGTTGGTAAACCAGATGTAACTCTTGAGAATGTAAAAATGAAACCAAATGGACCCTTGCGGGTCCATTTGGTTTCATTTTTTACACTCTCAAGAGTTAAAATATTCATCATCTGAAGGGTAACTGCTGAAGCACGATTTTATTGCAAAGTCTACACTGTTTTGTTTGCCAAAATCCAGCCTGGAATTGTGAACAAAACCAAAAGAATTCTTTATTTTTAGGTCTTTGGGGGCGAAAATGTCATCGAATGGTGGTCCGTGGTTCAAATGCTGAATACATGGTGGTCCCTGGTTTCAAAAAGGTTGAAAACCCCTGCTATAGGCTACAGCACTGAACCTGTTTATGTGGTTGTCATATACAGGCTACGGCACTTGGACCTGCAACATAACCTCATCTCTGAAGTACCATACCTACACCAGAAGACTGGAAGCAAACAGCACAGCAAAGACAAACACCAGGGTAAGTAAAGTACGCTATCCATCCAAGCAGGACAGTATATCCTTTCTGGGGCATGCTAACCTTTTCATGTGTGTATTCTAGCTATCTCAGAACGAATCAAAATTAATTTCAATGTCTAATTTTTCATCCACAGTAACTGCAGCCCAAAACGAGTCCAGTCCCAGTGAGATGTCCAAAGGAACACAGGTAAACAGAGTCCTGACTGACTGACTGACTGACTGACTGACTGACTGACTGACTGACTGACTACTTTATATTGTGTCCTGACCCTCGATTCGAGTTTCTGACACCAGATTATACAGTAGTTCCTGACACCAGTTTAGTTGCTGCAAGATTCTAGCTTTTTAGGCTTGATTCTACACTATACATTGAGAGGCTTCCATGCAGCCCCCAGGCTAAATGATGGAAACCAGATGTAACTCTTTGAGAGCGTAAAAATTAAACCATGTTTACACTCTCAAGAGTTAAAATATTCATCATGCGAAATAGTCCAAGTCTACACAACTAGAGAATGTAGAAGATTAATGGTCATTTTGATCTGTATGTTGGACTGTTTGGTTTCCCAAATCCAGCCTGGAATTGTGGACAAAAGTAAAATAAATCTTTAGTTTGTGGGTCTGTGGGGCTAAAATGTCATCAAATGGCTAAAATGCTGAATAAATAGTGGGCCTCAAGTATCAAAAAGGTTGAAAACCACTGATATAGAGTAATAATGCAAAAAAGGATAATACAAAAAGCCAACACACATATGGCAAAAACTTTATTGAAAGTGGGATCTTTCATACAAGCCACAAGAAAAATACTATGGTTTTCTTTTGCATGTCATATATTAATCCTATAAATTACAAATGTATATACAGTATGTTTCACTTAAAAATACTATGGATCTTATATTAACTTTATTCTTTTATATGAAAGTTGCCACTTTCAAGAGTTTGCATACAAAATATTCTCCATATTGGTAGGGTTTAGTTAGTAGTTCCATTGTGGTCCTGCATGTGTACTCCATTCAGGATGGGTCCAAGCCAATAAGTGGGGTTTGAACCCACGACAAAATTCAGCGACAAGGGTATCCAGTCCCCTCACCGCTAAACCCCTTATCCCTAAACTTCTTTGACTTTTTTGCTATTTTGAAAAACATTCTGAACAGGCCAGTCTACAAGCTCAGAACATGTGGACTGGCAACGTGGACTGGCTAGTTGATTTTTTAAAAAAACGTAAAATAAAGCAAATCAGTTACACAGGGGGAGAGTCACAGGGGTTAGGGGTTGAGCATGTGACAAAAATGGAGCTCTAGGACCCCCAATTAAATAACATTTTTGCTTTTGGATTCCAATTGAAAATAGTGGTCCTGGTTTTATGGAAACCAAAAATGTGTAAAAAAAAATAAATAATAATAAATAAACAAATGAATACATTTACAATGAAAGTTTATGTTTTTGAACGGAATTGTGGAAATGAACCAACTTTTCCCTGATATTCTAATTTGTTGAAATGGTGCTATACA
>CM076975.1:52251444-52311444 GCA_039105355.1 Benthosema pterotum | reverse complement strand
TCCCTCTCCCTCTCCCTCTCTCTCTCTCTCTCTCTCTCTCTCTCTCTCTCTCTCTCTCTCTCTCTCTCTCTCTCTCTCCTCTCTCCCTCCCTTCCCTTCCCTCTCCCCCTCCCTTTCCCTCTCCCCCCCCCCCTCTCTCTCTCTCTCTCCCCCTCCCCTCCCCTCTCCCCCCTCCCTTTCCCCCTCCCCCTCCCTCTCCCTCCCCCCCCCTCCCTCTCTCCCCCTCCCTCTCCCTCTCCCTCTCCCCCTCTCCCTCCCCCCCCCCTCTCTCTCTCTCTCTCTCTCTCTCTGTCTCTCTCTCTCTCTCTCTCTCTCTCTCTCTCTCTCTCCTCCATCAGATGTCAGATGAAGACTCCGTTCTCCCTGTAGCGGTCTTGTTTCCAGTGCTCTCAGAGGTTGTCATCCACTCCAACCCTCTCACCACACACTGCCCTGGTATGTGATGTTAGGCATCCTGTTGTTCTCCCTCTGCTTTCTTATGCAAAGCTAGCGGTCTGTCTGTCAAACGGCTCCGTGTCAGGGGCGGATCTATAGGCATGGGGGGTTGGGAATGCCCCCCCCCCCCCCCCCCCCCCCCCTAAATACCCAGTCTGCCCCCCCCAAACACGATGCCATGCAAAACAACCCAAGATATTTCAAATTAAAGTGCTTCTATTTAAAATGATGTTGAAACACTACTACTGCTACTAACTAACTACAGCTGTGTCACCACTAAACCAACAGCATTTCATCATTGAAAACAGAAAACTCTCTGAGTCAGACCTTTAGCTTTATGCATGCTGCGTGTCTGTTGCAACTTCAACAACAACAGATGTTATTATTGATGCTTTACTTGACTAATAAAAGTCCTGTAACCGAAAATGGTATGGGTGCGGCTTCATCGCCCGTGGTGTGAAGCGACACGGGCGATGAAGCCGTCCCCCATACCATTTTCTCTTGCCCCTCCAACATGTTCTCTTGCCCCCCCCCCCCCCCCCCCCCCCCCCCAAATGGGACATGTTACATCCGCCCCTGCTCCATGTCATGAAGGGACCCCCCGAAAATTGATCTGTAATTGCCCCCCCCCCCCCCCCCCTCGGCCGGGGGGCCCCCGGCCCATCTGACAATGATTTGTCGCCAGCAGCAAACTGTGGGGACCACTGAGAGAAGATCTGTAGTCTTCTCATTCTTTTAACTTCTTCAAAAATTATGTCTTGCGCGAGCAGAGCAGAGCACAAGTACCGTTTTCATTTCTGTGGTTTGCGGTCGGTCGTCAGTAGTGGACCGCTTTTGAAAATCTGTAATACCTTTATAAGGGGCTTTACAGACGGCCAGTAACAAATTCTAGTTCACTTTCAACAGCGCCGGCGTTTTGTACTCAACCCTTAGTGTCCTGAACGCGTTTTGGTGTTCTATCTGTTGAAAAATAGCAGATCAACAAGCTCATGTCGCACCACCGAGTGGCGCGACATGAGCTTGTTGTTCTGCTATTTTTGAAAAATTGTGAAAATGTGCTGCAAATCTCTGAATACATTATTTCGGAAGCAAACATTTTAACTAATTTTTTTGCTTCTGGGGAGATCCCTAGAACAACATGTTTTCAGATGGGGGTCTGCAGCCAAATATGGATAATTCTGGTGGTCCTTGGCTAGAAATATGTTAGCATCACTGACACAGGAGCACAGATTTTTCAGAAAAACTAGAATCTAGTGTCAGAAACTATAGAATCTAGTGTCAAAAACTCGATTCTAGTGTCAGAAAGTAGATTCTAGTGTCAAAAAGGAGATCCTAGCATCAGAAACTATCATTTAGTGTCAATAACTAGAATCTAGTGTCGGAAACTACTGTAGAATCTAGCGCCAAAAGCTTGTGACGCCGGGCGTTAAACACACGGCATCCAGTGTTGTATGTTGCCTGCGTGACCCTTGCGGGTCCATTTGGTTTCATTTCACGCTATCAAGAGTTAAATTATATTCAAACATCTGAATTATCCTACCTCATTTTCAAGAATCTACACATTGCTATTTTGACCAACATTTTGCTATTGTTTTTGTTATTTCTCCTAAATTAGTCCGAGAGACTAAACTCAACATCAAACGGTGATCCTCCTCCGTGGCTAAAATGCAGAATAAATAGTGGGCTCTGGTATGAAAATGGTCGAAAATGGTCGCTCTAGCTTATTCTAGTGCATTTTGGATTTTGGCAGTTGGCAACAGTATGAGAGCCTAAATGACAATTTTGATAAATGTGTCACAATCTGATACTTTGAGGCTCAAGTAGCCCAGGCCCCAGGGTCAATTTTCTGTTTTTTACAGATCAGGGCTTGACACTAACACTTGCCCACTTGCCCGGGCAAGTAAAAAAAATGGTGGGGCAAGTGAAGACTGCTACCTGGTTGCCCGATCGGGCAAGTGTGCAACATAGTGCACTATAACACAACACAAGATAAATTTGTCTTGAAGGCAGTCATTGCACTCTGCCTCTGTGTCTTTCCCTGCTTTCTAGCTATCCACAATTCCAGGCAAATTAACACATCAAAATGACCATTAATCTTCTACATTCTCTAGTTGTGTAGACCTGGGCTAATTAAGATGATGAATTTTAACTCTTGAGAGTGTAAAAATGAAACCAAATGGACCCGCAAGGGTCCATTTGGTTTCATTTTTACGTTCTCAAGAGTTACATCTGGTTAACCAACTTAACTGGGGACCACCTGGAACCTGGGGGGCAAGTGACCATGACCTGAGGGCAAGTAGAACCTGACTTGCACTTGCCCGATGGGCAAGTGCCTCGGAGACCTTAGTGTCAACCCCTGTCAGATTATTAAATTATGCAATGTAAGCTTTCATAATTATGATGCATCACTCAAGGAAATTGGAGCATTTTAATATGTATAAAAACGATTTTAGACAAAAAGATGGCTCTAAAAGGAAAACAGCCTTGGGCGACATGAGGACCAAAGCACCAGATTCTATCACAAATGTCAATAAAATCAGTGTTGCCAACTTGGCGCAGTTGTCGCTATATTTAGCTGTTTTCCAGACCCCTCTAGCGCCAAAATTAGTGAAAAAACTCCTGGCGGAAAATCTAGTGCTTTTCTGCTGGTGAGTTGGGGCGAAATTGGTTGCCAGAGATAAAACCCTCGTTTTTCACCATTTTTCCTGCTATGATATGGAGCCTCATAGAGCTGTAACTCTTGAGAGGGTTAAAATGAAACCAAATGGACCCCTACGGGTCCATTTGGTTTCATTTTAACCCTCTCAAGAGTTAAATTATATTTAAATGTCTGAATTACCCGATTTTCAGGAATCTACACATTTAGAAAAGGTACGAGAATTGATATTTTGACCAACATTTTGTCAGTTATTTTGCCTAAATTAGGCTGAGAGACTAATCTCAACACCAAACGGTGGTCTTCTCCTCCGTGGCTAAAATGCAGAATAAACAGTGGGCCCTGGTATGAAAATGGGTGAAAACCAACCTGCTCTATAGCGCATACATTCTAGTGCATTTTGGAAGTGCCACTACTAGTGCATTTTGGATTTTGTCAGTTGGCAACACTGCATCAAATTTACTTATTGTGAAACGATTGAATGCACAGAGCGAAACCCTTATATGTAAACAGACCTGTCTCTGGTCTGATTTGACAGGAGACCCTCCGTTACTGACCTATGTGCTTCAGGAGAGGCTGGGCATTCACATAACACGGAAGAAGACCCCCACCACCCCCGCCAGGGTGCCCACCTCACCCCCGCCCCTGTTACGCTGCCACCCGCAACGAACGGTCAGAACCAAGCTGAAGTTTGTCCATTTTATCCACACTATTCTCGTTATTAGCGAGAGCCTCCGTTTGGCTGAAAAGAGAGCCATTTATTTTGAACGCAGTGAGCCAGACTACGTATATACTATGTAAGCCAGGCGGAAATGTGTCTCTGCGTGCATGCGTGCACGAATGAGCGCAAGTAAGATGTGCAGCGTCTTATACTTTTAATACAAAACACAGAAATGTGGCTGCTGAGAGCGTGCAAATGGAACCAAATGGACCCGTTAGGGTCCATTTGGTTCACATTTGCACGCTCTCAGAAGGTAAATATGCCAGTAATAATGTTCCATTACAGAACATCCAGTGTTTCACCGCATTGTTTATTTTCTTTTATTTGTGGCAGGTGGACAAAGCCATCCCAGAGATGAAACCCTCTGCTCTGCTTACGGTTCGTTCTGTGGAGGACAGCCAACAGCATGTCCTTCAAGATGATGGGATTATGTCTAAGGAGGAGGAGGAGGAGGAGGATGAGGCACAGAGTGGAATCCATGAGCCGCCAGACTCTTTCTTTGTCACACAGGTACAGCCAGGGGCGTAGCTACCAATTCTGGGCCCCCTGCAAAGCTTTTCCACATGGGCCCCCCTATCCCGGCGGCGTCAAAGGGGAATTTCACCCATTTTCACCAGTTTTTTTTCTGAGAGCGTACAAATGCAACCAAATGAACCCTAACCCGAACCCGAACCCGTCAAATGAACCCGTTAGGGTTCATTTGACGGGTTCAATGCCCACCCAGCCTAAACGCCCAGACTGCCCCACGAGAAACACGATGGCATGCAACCCAACCGTTCCAAATTTCAAAGATATTTCAAATTAAAGGTAGGGTAAGTGATTTCACTTTTGTCAAATGTCACCCAAAAAAAAAAATGTTTTTCTGTTAAAATGTGCAGACCATAATATGGTCTGCACATTTTAACAGAAAAACATATGGAGTATTTTAACAGAAAAACATATGGAGTTTCCCCCTCCCCCACGTTAGCAGAGGAGCTAATAAAAGTTCCCCAGGTGGAGGGTGAATTCTCCTCCAATCAGGATGGAGCAGCAGGTTCACATAGTGTAGCTACTCTTGGGCGCCCCTAGTGCACCAGGCTGGTACTACACCATGAATTTCAAATCACTTACCCTACCTTTAAAGTGCTTCTATTTAAAATGATGTGAAACACTACTGCTGCTACTAACTAACTCCAGCTGTGTCACCACTAAACCAACAGCATTTCATCATTAAAAACAGAAAACTCTCTGAGTCAGACCTTTAGCTTTATGCATGCTGCGTGTCTGTTGCAACTTCAACAACAACTGATGTTATTATTGATGCTTTACTTGACTAATAAAAGTTCTGTACAACATTTATATGTTGTACAGGATCGCTAAAGTATTTAAATTAAAATGGTACGGGGGCGGCTTCAGCGACACGGGCAAGAATTGGCCAAAAGTTATACCATGTGGGATATAATTAATATGAACTATTTGAATATTGAATGTAAATAATTTCAATACCAAATATTGCAGCCTCATATTTTAAAAGGGATATTTCACTTTCAAAAAACTTTTGGTCATTTTATGGTCTACTCAGTCTCATGTGAACACACCAGATACAGTTTATAATTTACTACATTCACCCTCAAAGTTTTTTTTTTTTTTTTTTTTCATACCTTTTTCAAACCTTTTTCATCCCAGGGACCACCATTTATTCAGGATTTAAGCCACAGACCACCATTTAAGGATATTTTAGCCTCATTACTAAAGATTTATTTTGCTTTTGTCCACAATTCCAGGCTGGATTTGGGAAACAAAACAGGCAAAACATACATTCCAAAATGGCTAATTCAGATGATGAATATTTTAACTCTTGAGAGTGTAAAAATGAAACCAAATGGACCCGCACAGGTCCATTTGGTTTCATTTTTACATTCTCAAGAGTTACATCTGGGGACCACCTGGAACCCACTCAAGGACCACTGGTGGTCCCCGGACCACTGGTTGCTATTTGCTCCATTCCTTTATCGTCTACGATCGGTGCTGAGAAATGTACTCTCTTGAGTCTTGTGAAATCAGAGTATAGGCCTATTGTGGGAACTCTAAATGCATTTTCATTGTTATTTGTGTTAAATTATGATATTCGAATATCCTTTACATTTTTTTCAGTTGAATATTCTCTCAAAATATGGAATATTTATTTCGCAGCACTATTGGACTGCAGACATGTATAAAAACCAGCAGTAGAGCAGTGGTTTTCAACCTTTTTGATACCAGGGCCCACTATTTATTCAGAAATTGAGCCACGGACCACCAACATTTTAGCCCCACAGACTCCAAAACTAAAGATTTCTTTTGCTTTTGTTCACAATTCCAGGCTGAATTTCAGAGAATTCAGATGGTGAATATTTTAACTCTTGAGAGTGTAAAGATGAAACCAAATGGACCCGCAAGTGCACAGGTCCATTTGGTTTCATTTTTACACTCTCAAAGAGTTACATCTGGTTAACCATTAACCTGGGGACCACCTGGAATCCTCTCAGGGACCACTGGTGGTCCCCGGACCACCTGTTGAAAACCCCTGCAGTAGAGCACGGTCAAACGCTCCAAAATGGAGAGGATCAAAAAGTCATTGTGGTATTGGTTCCGTTTAGGCCCAAAGCAATCATCTTAGACATGACAACTAAATTGAATATACTTATATATAATTGAATAATCCAGAGAAGAAAAACAGGGTACGGGTGCATTTTCAGGGTTGTTGTTGTTAAAAAGATCTGCATTTTTTTTATCCTACTTGATGGTACAAAAACATCCCCAGTGTCAGATTGGACAGACAGTATGATCTGTCCACCACCGAATCAGTGTTGCCAACTTGGCACATTTGTTGCTATATTTAGCTTTTTTTCAGACCCCCCTAGCACCAAAATTCGTGAAAAACTTCTGGCGGAAAATCTAGTGCTTTTTGGTTGGTGAGTTGGGGTGAAATTGATTGACAGGCGCCAGAGATAAAACCCTCATTTTTTGTCTGTCTGTCTGTCTGTCTGTCTGTCTGTCTGTCTGTCTGTCTGTCTGTCTGTCTGTCTGTCTGTCTGTCTGTCTGTCTGTCTGCCTGCCTGCCTGCCTGCCTGCCTGCCTGCCTGCCTGCCTGCCTGCCTGCCTGCCTGCCTGTCTGTCTGTCAGCCCACAGACGTTCCTGAGCAGACAGAGGAGGATCAGCCTGATGCTGAGGTGGAGAGACAGGGTGAAGCCATGAAGAAACTGTGGAAGGACTGTGAAACATCGATGAACGCAGAGGCAGATCCTTATGAGATGGAAGCCACTGGTAAGCATTAGAGGAGGAAAGTACAATTACTTTACCCATTTTACTCACCCATTTTCAATTTTTTCCTGAGAGGCTACAAATGTGAACCAAATGGACCCTAGCGGGTCCATTTAGTTCCATTTGTACCCTCTCAGGAAAAAGGGGTCTGAAAGAAAAATCATTAACATGGTGAAATACGCTCCACGCGCCCCAAGCTCTTCTCCCTCCTGGCCCCAAAACTATGGAATGAACTTCCCCCTGCAATCAGGACCTCAGACTCACTACCTATCTTCCGCCACAGTCTTAAGACACACCTCTTCAGACTCCATCTCAACCCATAGCACTTGTATTATATACCAACCCACAGTACTTGCTGCAATGACTTATATAGGTTGCCTAATGTATTACAATGTTTTTAGCGCTTCATTGTATGTTGTAAAATGTATTGTAAATCCAGATTAAATTGTAAACTTTTCACCATTGTAAATCGCTCGGGATTAAGCACCAGGGCGAACACCAGACATGCTTTAAAGCTAGGGGAAGTGATTTCACTTGACTTTTGTCAGATATCACCCCCCCCAAAAAAAATCCTGTTAAAATGCTCTATTATAAGGTGTGCAATATAGAGCAGTGGTTTTCACCCTTTTTGATCCCAGGGCCCACTATTTAATATTCAGCACAGACTTATTCAGTGTTGGGAATATTACTATACCTTGTTAATGTATTACTTATTACTTATTACCTTCATTTTAAAGCAATATATTGTATTACAATATTGCTGTCTGAGCAAGTGTAATATATTAATATTACTATTACATATTACTTAAAAGAAAAATGTTGTGCAAAATATATAATTAAATATTTAGTGTCACTATTAATCAAATATTGTGTAGGCCAGTGGCATAGCTACAATAAAGAAAGCACACTTGGATATCTGGGAAATCCATATGAAATCAACTTGAAAAAAACGTCCTCCTGAATAAATAATTTGATGACAAATGATAGAAAATAAGTAATTATTTAACTTCTGCAGTTGTCAAGAAAATTTCACAAGAACATTTTCAACGAGACAGATTGACAGAAAGTAATATTGAAAATAATGCAGTAATTCAGAAAGAAAAGTATAATATATTAGATTGTTTTAGTTAAGTAATATATTTATATTACAAGTTACTGCATTTTGGTAATATATTATGTAATATATTGAGTTACGTAGTGCACATGTCCCAACACTGTTCAGCACAGACTTATTCAGCGGGCGATGAAGTTGCACCAATACCATTTTCAGTTACAGGACTTTTATTAGTCAAGTAAAGCATCAAAAGTTGCAACAGACACGCAGCATGCATAAAGCTAAAGGTCTGACTCAAAGAGAGTTTTCTGTTTTCAATGATGAAATGCTGTTGGTTTAGTGGTGACACAGCTGTAGTTAGTTAGTAGCAGTAGTAGTAGTGTTTCAAATAATTTTAAATGTAAGCAATTTGAAATATCTTGGTTTTGCATGCCATCGTGTTTGGTGGGGCAGTCAGGGCATTTAGGGGGGCATTACCACCCCATGCCCATGCCTAGATCCGCCCCTGGTGTTAAACATGTTGTGAATCAGGCTCTGTACATTCTGTGTGTTGTACAGGAATCCAGCAGACCCTGAGGATGCTGAGACATGCTCTGAACAACCCCATGGTCTACAGAGACTCCACAGCCAAGCTGGACAGTCTGCAGACTCCATACAGACAACAGGAGAAGAAGGTTCGCTGCTACGTCCTGTTAAACCACTGCTTTTCAACCTCCTTCAGGTCAAGAACCAGGGGCGGATCTAGGCATGGGCAAGGGGGGGGGGGGGGGGCAATGAAAACAGCAATGAAAACAGAAAACTCTGAGTCAGACCTTTAGCTTTATGCGTCTGTTGCAACTTCAACAACAACTGATGTTATTATTGATGCTTTACTCGACTAATAAAAGTCCTGGAACTGAAAATGGTATGGGTGCGACTTCATCGCCCGTGGCGCGAAGCGTCACGAGCGATGAAGCCGCACCCATACCATTTTTTCCTGCCCCCCAATTGGGAAATGTTACATCCTCCCCTTTCAAGGACCACCATGTATTCAGGATTTGAACTACAGACCACCGTTTAATGACATTTAGGGTCGTTAGCAACACAAGGGGATGAAAAAAATCCAGTCAAAAAATGCGCTACAGATTCAGACAAAGAATCTGTCTGCTGTTTGTTTACAGTGCAAAACCAAGATGTCGGACACAGTTTGGTCTTAATAAGTCTAGTTTAGACTTATAAATCACAGTTTAATGTTTTAACCAGAGTTTACTGGGTTTTAATCACAGGTTCAGCATCACAGATCTTTTACGCAATGCTTAAAATTAAGTGGTGCAACACAACTGGAGTTAAAATTACTCCTTGATCAAAGCAAACGACCCTTAGCCTCTCATGTCTGGACCCTAGATGAATGGACCCGATAAAAAGGGTCCAGACGGTTTTCCTACGGGTCATTGTCATTTCGGAACATCGTCTGAAGTATTGGCATTTCTGCACAACCTTCCGAAGGAACATTATCCCGATGAAAGTTCAGACAATTTTTCGAAGGAAAAAAAAACTTCCTCATGGACGAAATCCAGAAGGGACAATATTCCGGAAGTGGGCTAAAGACTAATAATGTGTTGGCGGTTCCATGCTGTATTGATCTGTGACTCTTTACAAAGGAGTGATGTGTCATGAGTAACTTAATCTCCCTAACATGTTCCCAAAGGTCAAACGGCTCCCTGCAGCGCCTGCCTGTAGATCTACCCAGAAACGTCAGGAAAACGTTGAAGACATGCTGAGGGAAATGAACGAGAGCAAGAGCTTTATTAAAGGAATACCATTAAGTATGATCTGTCTGTCTGTCTGTCTGTCTGTAGTACTGTCTGTCTGTCTGTCTGTAGTACAGTGTCTGTCTGTCTGTAGTACAGTGTCTGTCTGTCTGTCTGTCTGTCTGTCTGTCTGTAGTACAGTGTCTGTCTGTCTGTCTGTAGTACAGTGTCTGTCTGTCTGTCTGTCTGTCTGTCTGTCTGTCTGTCTGTCTGTCTGTCTGCAGTACAGTACAGTACAGTACAGTGTGTCTGTCTGTCTGTCTGTCTGTCTGTCTGTCTGTCTGTCTGTCTGCCTGCCTGCCTGTCTGTCTACAGTACAGTACAGTGTCTGTCTCAGAATTTTAATGGCATTTTTCTTCTTTATCTTAGCCCATTTCATTACACTTCCTGATAATATCTAGTATCTAAGAGCTGCAGTTGTCCTTTAAAAAGGCTCACCTTGATTGGCTAAGAAATAGTCCCGCTGGAAGTATTTGTTAGCCAATGACAAAGCTTATAGGGATTTCTTTGGAGGCCTGCTGTAGTCCCTAGAGGCGTCAAAAATACTACATTTTTCAGATCTAATTAAAGGAGAACTTCATGGAAAAACATAGCAAAAAAAAAGAATTATTACTTTGACCATAAAATTAAATATAGGAGCTTTAAGAGAATTGTTTATTTCCCTGTGAACTTGAATGCAGCATGTTTGCGTTGAACAAAGTTGAGTCAGTGTCATTCCCAGAAATCCGGAAATAGCAGGTCTACAACTTCTTGTAGATCTGCTATTTTGTGCCCCAAATTGCACTGTGGTGGGAAGCGGCCCTGCCCCTCTGTAACAGAATATGTGCACGTCCCTGGTCTGCCTGCCTGCCAGACATACTATGCTCTGGATGCAGAAGAAATGATATACAGGGTGGATCTAGGCATGAGCATGGGGGGGGGGGGCAATGCCCCCCTAAAACCCCAGTCTGCCCCACCAAACATGATGGCATTCAAAACAACACAAGATATTTCAAATTAAAGTGCTTCTATTTAAAATGATGTGAAACACTACTACTGCTACTAACTAACTACAGCTGTGTCACCACTAAACCAACAGCATTTCATCATTGAAAACAGAAAACTCTCTGAGTCAGACCTTTAGCTTTATGCATGCTTCGTGTCTGTTGAACAACTTCAACAACAACTGATATTATTGATGCTTTACTTCACTGATAAAAGTCCTGTAACTGAAAATGGTATGGGTGCGGCTTCATCGGCCGTGGCGCGAAGCGACACGGGCGATGAAGCCGCCCCCCATACCATTTTCTCCTGCCCTCCCCCCAATTGGGAAATGTTACATCCGGCCCTGGTCTGTGAGCGTTTCAGTTTTCATGGTGGTGACAGTCTGGTAGTGCGTGTTGAAAACGTGACATTTATACAATGCTTTACAGTGGTTTGTGTGAACCCGGGGCGATGCCTGTCTGGTGTTATTATTGGATCCATTTCATCATTCTAGAACGGCTGCAGTTGTTTTATTCTGAAATCTGCATGGGCTTTTTGTCAGTCGTGTGTGAAAGTGTCAATTTATGGAGCTTTTAAAAGGACAACTTTGTTTTGTTTTGGACAACTTTAGTTTAGACCAGTGGTTTTCAACCTTTTTGATCCCAGGGCCCGCCATTTATTCAGAATTTGAGCCACGGACCACCATTTTAGCACCACACAGACCCCAAAACTAAAGATTTATGTTGCTTCTGTCCATGACCGTTAATCTTCTAGTTGTGTAGACTTGGACTAATTCACATAATGAATATTTTAACTCTTGAGAACGTAAAAATGAAACCAAATGGTACCGCAAGGGTCCATTTGGTTTCATTTTTACGCTCTCAAGAGTTACATCTGGTTAAATAACTTAGCTGGGGACCACCTGGAACCCTCTCAGGGACCACTGGTTGAACCACTGGTTTAGGTAACCTGCAAGGTTCATGTTTTATATTAGGTTGTTATTAGAAAAAGTAAGAGATGGGTGTTGCTTTCTTTAGTTCTAGGGATTTTAGCTATGTGAGGGGGCATTCAAACATGGTGCTAATTAAATACATTTTTGTTTACACAATTTTAAATCATTTTCTTTTATTATCTACTACAGATCTGATAAATCTCAGGAAATTACATCTGGCCACAAATATTGAGCCTCTGCCTCAGGTATGTCCAAATATGGAGTGTGTAAAGTGCAGTGTGGTGTGCTGCCTCCTCCTTCACATTCAGTAGGTCCTGTTAACTTCTGTGGTCAGTTATAATTTCCTGGGATTTAATAGGAGTGTAGTTGATAATATAAAAAGAAAATCGCTTTAAAATTGGGTAAACAAATATGTATTTAAGACCATGGTTCGAATGCCCCCTCCCATAGCTAAAATCCCTATAACTAAAGAACCTTGATTGGAAAAATATAAAGTTGTCCTTTAAAAAAAATCATTCTACAAGCTAGCAGCACCGCAAGGCACACCTGCACGCATTGGCATTAATTCATGTTCCATGTGTTGTTGTATGTTGTGTTTTATGCATGGTCCAGGAGGTGTATTAGAGGACCGCCGTCCTGATAACAAGCATCTATATGAAGAAGCTGTGTCACTGCTGAGAGATCTGAGGGAGAAACACTGCATGGTGCACCAGAAGAGAGCAGAGAGAGCTACGCAGCTAGAGACTGAGAGAACAGACCAGAAGAGAACAGAGAGAGCTACGCAGCTAGAGACTGAGAGAACAGACCAGAAGAGAACAGAGAGAGCTACGCAGCTAGAGACTGAGAGAACAGACCAGAAGAGAGCAGAGAGAGCTACGCAGCTAGAGACTGAGAGAACAGACCAGAAGAGAACAGAGAGAGCTACGCAGCTAGAGACTGACCCTACGTTTTAACGGCGGGGGAGGCGGGCGATGATAAAAGCGTTGTCGCCCGACATCCATTATTTCTCTATGGGAGCCGCCGATTCGGGCGACAGCAGCAGAACGGGCGACGTGGGCGACGTGGGAAGAAAGATAAAAATTGTTTAGCTTTTTGCCCGAATCGCCCGATGTTTGGGATCAATCAGAGCCAAGTGCTGCTTTTTTGACCTTGACCCATTACCATTCGGCGCAGTTTGGTTCCTAGTTCCGTCCCACTTCCTCCTCCACCATACTATTTTTTTTTTTCAGTGCACCACAGCACCGTCGTTTACGGTACTCATTTTGCATTCTTGCCATTCTAAGCAAGTATTTACGGTAATGACCGTCGCCGCCGAGCAGAGAGAGCTACGCAGCTAGAAACTGAGAGAACAGACCAGAAGAGAACAGAGAGAGCTATGCAGCTAGAGACTGAGGGAAAGGACCACTGAGGGAAAACTGGAGTCTGAGGGAATAGACCACTGAGGGAAAACTGGAGTCTGAGGGAATAGACCACTGAGGGAAAACTGGAGTCTGAGGGAATAGACCACTGAGGGAAAACTGGAGACTGAGGGAATAGACCACTGAGGGAAAACTGGAGTCTGAGGGAATAGACTTCCGATGCTGGGAGTCTGGTGCAACGCACAGGTCCTGTGCCTCCTGGTGAGAGCAGGATTGGGCCTGGTGAGACGTAGGAGAGGCACGGACAGGTGTCAAACCACAGAGCCTAGTAGTCTAGGACCTGGCTAAGATTTGTATGCACTTCATTTCGCGGAGAATATCTCAACGGTTTTTGGCTAATATGGCCGCTGCGAACAACATGGGAACTGTGGCTAAGCCTCTATCCGGACGAAATACCCGAAATGACCACACCCCTTTTAAAATGACCCCTAATTCAAACATGGCTCTAACCTACAAACTGTTGCAGCTACAGATTTTCTGAGGTGCTCAAAATGTTCAGAATACTCATGTTTGTGTTATCCGTGCCTGAGTCAGCAACACTCCATAGTCTTCATAGTGGCCAAATCCAATATGGCCGCCACTCCGCCACCTGAAAAGGCGTTTTATCAAGAACGTCTGAACCAGATGAGCTATAAATGCAAACGTGGTGACTAAATCATGTGTTTTGACAATTAGAAACATGCTGGGGTGCTTATCTTTATGAATGGGTGTGGCTAAACATCTATTTTGCATATTTCAAAGATGGCGACCATCTGACAATTTGTTTTTCTTGCGTTACTTTTGTCATTATTTGTAAACTTGCTGTCAATTGTGTGTTTTTTGAGCATTAGAAGCACATTGGAATGGAAAAAATTAAATTTTATGCAATTTGGTGCACCAAAACCAGTGCACAGATACTCTCCTGACTTTGCAGGTTGGGGGTGCAATACAAGTCCTCAACAACACCACAATAACATAAATGACACACAACCAACAGACCAATTATCAATTAACATTTTGCCCAGACTGGCCCACCAGAGAGGTAGCCCACCGGGCATTATACCTAGTACTTCCTGTAGACAGTCCAGCCCTGTTATGCTTTGTCCTTTGATTCCTCAGGGAGAAGCATTTTCTTGTCAGATCGCACAATTCTATTATATCGAGCAACAGAAGCCAGCTTTCTTTATGTCCAATAGGCTCACATGACTTTGCAGTCTCAGTGAAGTCGGATGTTTACTTTACTGGCATCTACAAGATCCCGTGAGGATCTCATTGAGTAAGTGACCAACCTAAGCCTATGCTAAACCTAATCTTAGCTCTAAACCTAACCTCAGTAAAAAACTCAAAACCTCATCTCAGTAGAACAATGCCTGAACGTAACTGGCATAAAAGGTGAGGGAGATAACTAAAAGCACATAAATAAAAGGCCGCAGTAGATGTGGAAAGAGGTGTTGGTCAGGCAAGTGATTAAACGTCACAGTAGATAAGTAATAATCATGGCAGATAGTTAAAATAATAATAATAATGGATTGCATTTTCATAGCGCTTTTCTATGCACAGCGTGTATACTCAAAGCGCTTACAATGGTCCATTCATTCATACATTGGGAAGTAGAGCGGCGAACAGTCAACGCCAGCGTCCCCACTTCCCACATTTATACACCAGCAGTGGCAACCACTGGAGGCAAGGTGAGGTTCAGTGTCTTGCCCAAGGACACTTCGACATGTAGACAGGAGGAGCCGGGATTCGAGCCGCCGACCACTGGATCATTGGCCGACCTGCTCTACCTCCTGAGCCACAGCCGCCCCAGTTAAAAGTTGGGCAGATAAATAGAAGTTGTGGCTAGTGGCGGATATTGCTTGCAATCTCATGATAGATACGTATAGATATGATACAGAGACCACAATAAGATATGTATTGATTTATCGATATACAGTATATCGATTATACGTTCATTCAAAAATAATGACCATGTTGCACAAATACAATAAAACACTTGTGGGCTCAAGGAGATCTTTAAATTCTAAAACATCTTAACAAGGGCTCAGGGAGTGTTTTAGAACTGCCAAGTTGGGCTTTGATAACAAGCTTCGTTTGTGAACACTGATCACCAGATAATTCAGAATCTATTGATAACAAATAATTTGCAGTTTAGTAATTAAATAATCTCAACTAATCGCTTACAATATTTGACCCAAGAAGTATTTTTTTGTCAATTAAAACAGACTGGTATATAGCATATCAATTAGTAAGTTTTCTTAAATACAATAACTAATCGTCTGACTGGTGGGGACTGTCCGTAGATCTGAAGTCCCAGAGATCCTATACTGTATGTCCCATTACTCTGAACATGCACTGGAATTCCACCATCAGCATAACAGTTGCCACCTTGTTTTAAGCACTGTGCCCACACTGTGACATGTTATGTTGAGGGTTAGAGATAGGATTGGCAGGTAGAAATTCGTCCAGTGAAAAAGGTTTTGTTGTGCAAATTCTATGCGTGATTAAATGAGGTAATTCTTTTAATTGCATCATTTTTCCTGTAATTAATTCATTTCAATTAATCAGTCAAAGATAAAACATTGCGGGGGAGCGGAAATGTCCCTCATTTGAAATGTCTCACAGAAACACTGGTCACTTTCTCCTTGAAGCCTGAAAAGATCAACTCAGATATCCTTTGGCCAAGTGTGTTTGTCTTATTATTAGTGGTGCACAATATTATTATGTCTAATATCTGATCTCTGACATTAATGGTTGCCCACGTGCCCCTGGCAGGTAAATGAAACTTTTGTCTGTTTTCTGGTATATGACATAAAAATAAGAGCAAGCTTTAACTCTGATGTGCTGTTTTCACTGTTGCTACACTCATGAATTTTGCTTATATTTTTTTATAGTACAGGCTAGTCAATGGTCAAGTGAGCATGACCTTTGGGCAAGTAGGACCTGACCTGTATACTTGCCTGCCAGGCAAGTGCCTCTGACTGTCACTGTCAACCACTGGAAAAGTCACTGTATGGCTTTGCTATCGCTAAGCTCTTGCTGTATGCGATGATGACCATACATCAAAATTGTATTAATACCAGAGTTGATTTTTTTAGGCTCCTTTTCACACAGTAATGGAAGGTTGATGTTGGTCAAACAAGTCCATTGAGAACATTCCTGTGTGTGTGTGTGTGTGTGTGTGTGTGTGTGTGTGTGTGTGTGTGTGTGTGTGTGTGTGTGTGTGTGTGTGTGTGTTGTGTGTGTGTGTGTGGTCATATTAGCAAAAAACAGTTGAGATATTCTCTCCTAAAATGAAGTGCATACAAATCTTATCCAGGTCCTAGGAATCAAAAGGACGAAGCATAACAGGGCTGGACTGTCTACAGGAAGTACTAGGCATATGTAGGCTTGGGTACCGTGAGCGATACCGATACTGGTATCGATTGGGACATAGCGGTACCTAGTGGGATCGATTCACTTCAAAATGAACGGTGCCTCGTTTCGATACTTTATACTGTCATTCTGTGCCGCTGCACAGCAAAGAGCGAGCAGAAGGACTGACGCTGACAAGATAGAACAGCTGGTTGACTAATTACAAAGACCGCGTGGTTTTTGTTGACTAAACTAGACGAACATTTAGTGCTTTGCAAAAAGTTCCACTCTGCGTGGAAATGTTCTGCTGATCAGAAAAACGCATCTATGGAAGTTAATTTAAGACTTTATTCCGCGCGCACGTACGCGCACGCGCACGTATGTTTTCACCGGCTCGCACTTGTACGAGGGTGCCGCGTTTGTATATTCACTGCGTCACACAAAGATTTCCTCTACTTCGGTTGTATTTTATAGTGCTCGCAAAACCGTAATTATTTATTTAATATATACAGGTTTGTGGAGCCTGATTTTACAAGTGCAGCATCGATTTCAACTTTGCGCATTATTGTCCAATTTGACCCTTGAAGATATGTGTACTTTACACTTGCAAACCTCCAGACGATCACACACATGTATTCGTCTTTCGTCTGTGTTTTTCACATCCCACAGATGAATGTGTCCCATCGTTGTGCGTGTAACACCCCCCCCCCCCTCCCCGTGCGCGCTTGTTTGGTTGTCGCACGTGTGGTTGGTTCGTCGTGCTTGTACCCCCCCCCCACTGTGTCCCTCCGCCCGGTGCAGTTCATTCACTGTCCAGCAGGTGGTGTCATAGTAATGTCAACGTCCTCTGCTTAATAGTCATTTCCATGTTTTTTAAGTCAGATCCTTATTTCAATAATGATATTTGTTTTACCACTCAGGTAAAATATGAACAGTTTGTAACATTACTATTAAATCAAGTTTAATAGAAAACGTGCATCTTAAGGTTAGATGCAAGTTTTCAACATTTCAAAACTCTACTTACAAAACTGCATACCTTGCCATCATGAATTACTGTATTGGCACTCAGTATGTACATCATAACTATCAAGAGTGCATTCAATATGCCATCCTGGAAATTAATGCAAATAAAATGTGTATTGAAATACGGTTGTTGTTGTTGTTGTTGTAACATCTGTACAATGTAGAATTTGCTCCATCCAGTTAGTGTATTTTGTTCTGCATCAGTAAACCACACCGCTATTACCCTAAATATAAGCCACCCAATGGAAAGATCATTTAAAGCAGGTTCATATCAAGTCCAATTCATACCACAGTACAATTACATTCAATTATATACATTTCACCAAGAACTTAGCCTACAGAGCATTACAATGACTAGTTTAGTTGAAAATAATGTATTTGTGGTGCCAGACTTCGATTTTATGAAAGATTCTTCTAAAAAAAAATGTAAATCCATATGTTTACCGCTTCAAATGCATAAATGTCCATATACAATTTAATAATAGTCTATATTCAATCCAGTGTGTTGAGGTGAATTGAAGCCTGGAGGATTTCCAGGTCTTCAGTGAGAGATCTTGGCCCTTTCTCCCCTAGATATCGAATGCCCCGTGATATAGGTGATATTCTCAGAATATGGCTGATCTGCAAGCTCAATGTTGGCCACTGGTTCTCAAACTTCATGTCAAGGACCCCCAAAAACTAATTTGCTCACTGACCCCCCATTTGAAGAGATAAAAGATGCCCATGAAAGGCTCTAGCAGTGATTCTCAAATCGTTTTATTTTAAGGACCCCCAGTTTGACATGCATTACACTATGGACCTAAATTGGGGGAATCTGGGACCCCCAATTTATATTGTGTGTATGATGTACAAACATTAGGGTGAACCATTTGTTTACTCTGAGTTACAGACCCATAAGGGTTTTTGTTAATTCAACCGGGTCCTCAGGCCCCACTTGAAGAGTTCCAGGGGGTCGCTTAATGAAAATCATACGAACCAAATGGAGCTTTATGGCTGTTTCTCAGAGTTAAATAAAAATCTTCCCTTATGGGATCCTCTTGCATATTCCTTGGGGGTCCACAGGCTAATTAGTGTCAATTTGGGGGACCTTCACCACAGCTGTACATTATAGCTCTCTACAGTTATATATTATATTAATGATTATTGGAAAGTTATTAACCAGGTGTTCTTGCTAACTGCAAGACAGTCATCTATAGATCTATAGAGTAGATAATTTAGGCATTGAGTATACTCAATGCCTGAATTGTAATTGTAGCCTACTATACAAAATGCCAAAATGACAAACAGGGTTAAAAGAAAAAAAAAAAAAAAAAAAAAGGAATTCAATGTACAGTATAGAATTAAGGGGCTGGGGTCACTGTTTGTTGTTTTTAATAATTAAGAAGTGATTCATAACTAGAGTCATTTTTAATAATTTCATATGTTATGACAAGTCAGGTGCTTTGTACAGTATGGGGGAACGTTTCAAATTCAACAATATTCAATGCTGTTGAATTCATCTCCAGGTTGCAGTCTGTTCCATAACTGGTTTGCCTGCGGGAAGGAAAAAACAAACAAACATTAATAATACGTTTTAAATTAAATACGGCCCCGTGATTCACTCACGTAGCCTAAAAAGTCTTTTTAGGCAACTGCGGTTCCGAAACTTTAGGCTATATTCCATATAGGCTACCCCTGAATTTACATTATCCCACGGAGCCCGCTCGGAAGAAATAAGTAGGCTAAGGCATTTTACCTCTTTAGGTCAGGGGTTTTCAACCTTTTTCATCTCAGGGCCCATCATATATTCAGGATTTGAGCCACGGACCACCATTTGAGGATAATTTAGCCCCACAGAACCCAAATCTAAAGATTTATTTTGCTTTTGTCCACAATTCTCCAGGCTGGATTTGGGAAACAAAACAAGCAAAACAAAATACATTTCAAAATGGCCAATTCAGATGATGAATATTTTAACTCTTGAGAGGGTAAAAATGAAAAGAGTGTAAAAATGAACGTACAAATGAAACCAAATCCATTTGGTTTCATTTGTACGTTCTCGAGAGTTACATCTGGTTAACCAACTTAGCTGAGGACCACCTGGAACTCTCTCAAGGACCACTGGTGGTCCCCGGACCACTGGTTGAAAAACCCTGGTCTAGACAATTATTTGAGAAATGACTCAACAATACAAATTACATTAGTTCATTTACCTACAGTATGTGAAAGGATAGATGCAATTTGAATGGGAATAACTTCATGAATAAAAAGTGTTCCTATATGTGACATCCCAGCGTTGTTCCTCACCCAGTGCCTGCTCCGAGGCGTTGGAGTAACAGCCGTCAAACTTCAGCATGTCCACCTCCCAGTCGGCGAAGGTCTGAGCGTCCAGACTGATCTTGTCCAGGGTGGTTCCAGGGTAGCCCCCACATGTGTGGGTCCCCATGTCCCCGTAGATACCCAGCTTCAGGCCGCGCTCATGCATGTAGCGCGACAGGTAGGGGATACCCCGCGGGAACCTGTGGGGTACAGAGGAGATGCATTTTAGACAGGGGCGGATGTAGGCATGGGCATGTGGGACTGCCCTACTATACCAAACACGATGGCATGCAAAACAGCACAAGATATTTCAAATGAAAGTGCTTCTATTTAAAATGACGTGAAACACTACTACTGCTACTAACTACAGCTGTGTCACCACTAAACCAACAGCATTTCATCATTGAAAAACAGAAAACTCTCCGAGTCAGACCTTTAGCTTTATGCATGCTGCGTGTCTGTTGCAACTTCAACAACAACTGATGTTATTATTGATGCTTTACTTGACTAATAAAAGCGAAAATGGTATGGGCGCAAAGCAACATGGGCGATGAGGCCGCACCCATACCATTTTCGCCTGCCCCTCCAATCGGGAAATGCTATATCCACCCCTGATTTTAGAAATTAGGTGATTTAGCCAAAGCTCTTAATCCACAAACAATTACATTAACCTAAAAAAATGCCCATCTAGAAGGTCCTGCGTGCTGATGCTGTTTGTTCAAAACAAAGCAATCCTGCAGACTTTGAAAGACATTTATAGACAATCATGATGGAATATTGAAATATGGGACAGATCCGTTTTGATCACATGACTGTGTAACCATTTGTGGGATTTTGGGACAGAATCTGCAGGAGCAATATGAAATAATGTGTTTTAACACAGGGCTTGACACTAACACTTGCCCGGCGCTTGCCCGGGCAAGTAAAAAAAATGGTGGGGCAAGTGAAGACTGCTACCTGGTTGCCCGATCGGGCAAGTGTGCAACTTAGTCCACTATAACACTACACAAGATATATTTGTCTTGAAGGTGGTCATTGCGACCTGGGCTAATTAAGATGATGCATTTTAACTCTTGAGAGTGTAAAAATGAAACCAAATGGACCCGCAAGGGTCCATTTGGTTTCATTTTTACGTTCTCAAGAGTTACATCTGGTTAACCAACTTAACTGGGGACCACCTGGAACCCTCTCAGGGACCACTGGTGGTCCCCGGACCACCTGTTGAAAACCCCTGCTTTAGGTGATTCGCGACTCATCCCGTTTCCGTTCAGGACCCCCAGTATAAACTACTAACTAGCCCCGTTGCCAGACATCTCATCTTCACTTTTCTTTTTTCTATTGCTCCGCCTGCAACTAATGCAGAGCCGGATATAGGCCTGGGCAGGGGGGGAATGCCCCCCTAAATGCCCTGACTGCAAAAGGGTTGCACTATACAATTTTTGCCTGCCCCCCCCCCCCAATACGGAAAGGTTATTTTATCCGGGCCTGGACTATAGCCGAGAGAAAGAAAAGCCGACAGAAAGTTGGGGGGTCGCTTACCGTGAAAGATGATCCAAAAGCAAGGACAGGAACAGCAAAAGTTATTTCCAGGAACTTTCAGATGTGGGTCTGACAGAACGCGCTAACATGTTGAAAATCAAATCAACGGGAGGTTAAGTTGCTCTCTGCTGCTCGATGTAGCGGCCGCCATTGTTGTTATTATGTGGAAGGAAAGCTGGAGCATGTGACCAAAGCCGTACCACTCCCCCTTAAAATACTAGTAGGCCTACGCCTAGTAAGAAATAGTCCCGTCTTTGATCGCCTATTTTAAAACTACTGCAGGTGGCACATGGAGAACTTTTTTTTATTTGGGCTTAATTTCTTTCTTTTATGTAACCAAAATTATGTAGTAAACACGTGTGTATATGGTCTAATATGGACACTGAAGCGGTAAACATATGGATTATATTTTTTAGAAGAATCTTTCATAAAATCAAAATCTGGCACCACAAATTATTATTTTCAACTTGTCATTGTCTGTATAGCCTACTCTGTAGGCTAAGTTCTCGGTGAATTGTAGCCTACATAATTGAATGTAATTGTTGGCCTACTGTGGTATATTTAGGGTAATAGAGGTGTGGTTTACTGATGCAGAACAAAATTCACTAACTGGATGGAGCAAATTCTATATTGTGCAGATGTTACAACAAAAACAACAGTAGGCTATTTCAATACACATTTTATTTGCATTAATTTCCAGGATGGCATATTGAATGCACTTTGATAGTTATGATGTACATACTGAGTGCCAATACAGCTAATTCATGATGGCAAGGTATGCAGATGGTTTTGTAGGCCTAAGTAGAGTTTTGAAATGTTGAAAACTTGCAAACTTGATTTAATAGCAATTTTACAAACTGTTCATATTTTACCTGAGTGGTAAAAGAAACAATAAAACATGGAAATGACCGACTATTAAGCAGAGGACGTTGCATGTCAAACTGGGGGTCCTTAAAATTAAACGATTTGAGAATCACTGCTAGAGCCTTTCATGGGCATCTTTTATCTCTTCAAATGGGGGGTCAGTGGGCAAATTAGTTTTTGGGGGTCCTTGACATGAAGTTTGAGAACCAGTGGCCAACATTGAGCTTGCAGATCAGCCATATTCTGAGAATATCACCTATATCATGGGGTACTGTATAAGGGGCATTCGATATCTAGGGGAGAAAGGGCCAAGATCTCTCACTGAAGACCTGGAAATCCTCCCGGCTTCAATTCACCTCAACACACTGGATTGAATATAGACTATTATTAAATTGTATATGGACATTTATGCATTTGAAGCGGTAAACATATGGATTTACATTTTTTTTAGAAGAATCTTTCATAAAATCGAAGTCTGGCACCACAAATAAATTATTTTCAACTAAACTAGTCATTGTAATGCTCTGTAGGCTAAGTTCTTGGTGAAATGTATATAATTGAATGTAATTGTACTGTGGTATGAATTGGACTTGATATGAACTTGCTTTAAATGATCTTTCCATTGGGTGGATTATATTTAGGGTAATAGCGGTGTGGTTTACTGATGCAGAACAAAATACACTAACTGGATGGAGCAAATTCTACATTGTACAGATGTTACAACAACAACAACAACAACCGTATTTCAATACACATTTTATTTGCATTAATTTCCAGGATGGCATATTGAATGCACTCTTGATAGTTATGATGTACATACTGAGTGCCAATACAGTAATTCATGATGGCAAGGTATGCAGAAGGTTTTGTAAGTAGAGTTTTGAAATGTTGAAAACTTGCATCTAACCTTAAGATGCACGTTTTCTATTAAACTTGATTTAATAGTAATTTTACAAACTGTTCATATTTTACCTGAGTGGTAAAACAAATATCATATTGAAATAAGGATCTGGCTTAAAAAACATGGAAATGACTATTAAGCAGAGGACGTTGACATTACTATGACACCACCTGCTGGACAGTGAATGAACTGCACCGGGCGGAGGGACACAGTGGGGGGGGGTACAAGCACGACGAACCAACCACACGTGCGACAACCAAACAAGCGCGCACGGGGAGGGGGGGGGGGTGTTACACGCACAACGATGGGACACATTCATCTGTGGGATGTGAAAAACACAGACGAAAGACGAATACATGTGTGTGATCGTCTGGAGGTTTGCAAGTGTAAAGTACACATATCTTCAAGGGTCAAATTGGACAATAATGCGCAAAAGTTGAAATCGATGCTGCACTTGTAAAATCAGGCTCCACAAACCTGTATATATTAAATAAATAATTACGGTTTTGCGAGCACTATAAAATACAACCGAAGTAGAGGAAATCTTTGTGTAACGCAGTGAATATACAAGCACGGCACAGACGTACGCTTGCGAGCCGGTGAAAACACACGTGCGCATGCATGTACGCATACGCGTTATTTTTGTACCATTTGGACTGCCATACGCATCATCCCCTCCGTGTGTGTGTGTGTGTGTGTGCAGAGAGAGAGAGAGAGGAGAGAGAGAGAGAGAGAGAGAGAGAGAGAGAGAGAGAGGAACAGCTGTCCTGTTTGACTAATTATGACAAAGACGTGTCATAAGCACATTGTTCTTTGACAAAAGTTTCATAATCACTACTCACTAGTATCACTACGCATGGAAATGTTTTGTTGGTCAGTGCTGCCGCGCAGCACAGTGCAACGTCCCCCTCTGTGTGTGCGTGCGCGCACACACACACACACACACACACACACACACACACACACACACACACACACACACACACACACACACACACACACACACACGCACACACACACACACACACACACAATTCATCTCCGTTTACTCTGTGCGCCGCGCGCAGAGAGAAAGAGACACGGAGAGGGAGGGAGAGAGGGAGAGAGAGAGTCTTCCTGTTCTTTCGATAGAATATATTGCCATAGCAGCAAAGCAGCAGACAGGCAAAGAGGGAGAGATGGCCTTACCTTTTCTCAAATTGATCATCAAAGTATAATCCTTCAATTTTGCTTGTAAATCCAATGCATAGCAGAAACAGCCAGGCAGGAGCTACACGTAAAAACTACATCTATAATCACGACGGCATGGCCAGAAGTAGTGTTGCCAACTTGGCGCATTTGTAACTATATTTAGTTTTTTCCAGACTCCCCTAGCGCCAAAATCATTGAGAAACTCCTGGTGGAAAATCTAGTGCTTTTCAGCTGGTTGAAAACCACTGCTCTAGCTACTTCTAGTGCATTTTGGAAGTGCCACTAGTGCATTTTGGATTTTGGCAGTTGGCAACACAATTAAGCTTGTTAAGCAGCTGCTAGCGGGGGCCTCCCTCCTCCCCTCCAAACACAGCTCTCCTCTCCCACAGCCATAGCCCACAGTATAGAGTATTATTTTTATTACCTGGAGTATTGTTTGCACAAAGATATAAGGTGTTTTTTCCCTTTGAAAATAATGAAAAGGCTGATATACTGTAATGTAGCAAGGGGAAAGCTATTTTTATTTTATTGCTAATTAACTAAAAATCACACCTGTGTGAAGTGATCATCTTACATCTTACATCTTACATCGACCAACATAGTTCTTTTTTTTAAGCAGTGTTTAAGGCAGGTGTTCTCAACCTGTTCGCTGTGACCCCTCAGTGGTCCTGAAATTATTTTGGGGGGTCCCCAGTTAAAAAAATAATAATAATAAAAAATAAATTGTATATATTTTTGCTGATTTTTTCCCCCTTCTTTTTGTTAAAAGTATCGAAACGGGTATCGTTTCTGATATCGTATCGGTTCCCAGGTATCGAGTATCGTATCGTATCGGTTCAAAGGTGAAAGGTACCCATCCCTAGGCATATGCTTGGTGGGCCACCTCTCTGTTGGGCCAGTCTGGGCAAAATGTTAATTGATAATTGGTCTGTTGGTTGTGTGTATGTTATTGTGGTGTTGTTGAGGACTTGTATTGCACCCCCAACATGCAGGTCAGGAGAGTATATGTGCACTGGTTGTGGTGCACCAAATTGCACAAATATGTCATTTTTTTCCATTCCAATGTGCTTCTAATGCTCAAAAAACACAAAATTGACAGCAAGTTTACAAATAATGACAAAAGTAACACAAGTAAAACAAATTGTCAGATGGTCGCCATCTTTGAAATATGCAAAATAGATGTTTAGCCACAACCATTCATAAAGATAAGCACCCCAGCATGTTTCTAATTGTCAAAAAACATGATTTAGACACAAGGTTTGCATTCATAGCTCATCTGGTTCAGACGTTCTAGATAAAACGCTTTTTCAGGTGGCGAACTGGCGGCCATATTGGATTTGGCCACTATGAAGACTATGGAGTGTTGCTGACTCAGGCACAGATACCACAAATATGAGTATTCTGAACATTTTGAGCACCTCAGAAAATCTGTAGCTGCAACGATTTGTAGGTTAGAGCCATGTTTGAATTAGGGGTCATTTTAAAAGGGGTGTGGTCATTTCCGGGTATTTCGTCCCGGATAGAGGCTTAGCCACAGTTCCCATGTTGTTCGCAGCGGGCCATATTAGCCAAAAACAGTTGAGATATTCTCCGCGAAATGAAGTGCATACAAATCTTAGCCAGGTCCTAGACTATAGTCCCTCCAAGCATCAGAACCTCCCAGTTTTGGCGGAGTATTTCAGGGGCGGTGGATTGGACGGCCTTGGCCTTTCCCTTATGCGATGATCAGGGGCAGCTACTGGGACGTGAGTCGGGGCGTCATGAACCCCGGCTGGGTCACCTGAGTGAGGGGTATGATGTTCGAGAGACCCGAAACCCCGATGAGCTTAGGACACATCACTGAAGACACGTCCAGGTTGCATCCATTTGATGTATTAAAAAAACCGACCACTGAGGGAAAAACTGGAATCTGGGGGGGGGGGGGGGGGGGGGGGGGGGGGGGGGGGGGGGGGGGATAGACCACTGAGGGAAAACTGGAGTCTGAGGGAATAGACCACTGAGGGAAAACTGGAGTCTGGAGTAGACCATAAAATGACCAATGTTTTTTTGAAAGTATAATATCCCTATAACTGTATGTGCAGTTATTTGCACAGCAAAACTGTAATATTGCTTTAATTTCACACAAAAAAAAGAGTGTAGTGCTGAAGTGGATCCATCCTCTGTGTTGTCTCTAGACCATACCTGGGCATCATGCGTCCCGGGGGCCAAATGCAGCCCTTTGGCTGACTCTGACCGGCCCGGGGACCACCAGTGGTCCTTGAGAGAGTTCCAAGTTAAATATGGAAAGTTGGTTAACCAGATGTAACTCTTTGAGAGTGTATAAATGAAACCAAATGGACCCGCAAGGGTCCATTTGGTTTCATTTTTACATTCTCAAGAGTTACATCTGGTGAACCGACTTTCCACCATTTATCCTGGGGACCACCTGGAACCCTCTCAAGGACCACCTGTTGAAAACCCCTGCTCTACAGGGTCTCACACTACTGTGAAGGCAGGGTGTGCAGACTGCCAGACTAGCTGGATGCTCTTGTTAAGTGACTCAGGCAACAGCCCAGCTTTAACGGCTTTAAATCCAAGGGCGGATCTAGGCATGGGCATGGGCATGGGGGGGGCAATGCCCCCCTAAATGCCCTGACTGCCTCACCAAACACGATGGCATGCAAAACAACCAAAATTGCAAACCAAGTGCTTACATTTAGAATGATTTGAAACACTACTACTGCTAACTAACTATACAGCTGTGTCACCACTAAACCAACAGCATTTCATCATTGAAAACAGAAACTCTCTGAGTCAGACCTTTAGCTTTATGCATGCTGCGTGTCTGTTGCAACTTCAACAACAACTGATGTTATTATTGATGCTTTACTTGACTAATAAAAGTCCTGTAACTGAAAATGGTATGGGGGCGGCTGGTATGGGGCCAATGAAGCCGCCCCCACACCATTTTCGCCTGCCCCCCCCCCCCCCCCCCCCCCCCCAATTGGGAAATGTTACATCCGGCCCTGTTGCGCGTGGGCCGGATGTAACACGCACGGGTGGGGGCACAGGAGAATCGCCGTGATAGCAAAGCCTTTAATAAGGAAGGCTAGGAGGAGGAGGAGGAGTTTTACAGAGCGCAGCGATGGAAAGTTATTTACTCAGCATTTACTTTACATGCTCTGTAAAACCTCCAACTTTTACTGGACAGGTCATGTTACGCTGCGCGGTTCAGGTGAAATTATAGACGCAACGGGTTCTATTTCTTTAAGTAAGTTTAAATGCAGACTTTTAAAAGAAAAATAAATCCAGAGCACTCTGTCTTCGATGAAGGAAATTCTAACATTTATTTATGAGCAAGGCGACTGAAAATAAATAAATAAACGTGTTTGGACCACCCAAGGTCTTGGTCTGGGTCTCTCTGTTCAGTTTCAGTTGGTCATAAATACATTTTCTTCACCGAAGGCGGGGGGGGGGGGGTGCATTTCTGCATTTCATACCTTTGGGCAGTACATAACTTCAAGAAAAAGAACCTGGCCTGTGCTTTTATTCAAGAAAATGTCAAATAGCAGACTTTTAACTCTAAGTGCAGTGTTTGCACAGCAAATTGTGATATTGCTTTGCTTTCACTTAAAGGGTTATTTCACTTATTTCACAAAAAAAAAAAAAGAAAAAAAAAAAAAAACTTATGGTCCACTCGGTCTCATGTGAACACACCAGACAGTTTATAAGTTACTACATTCACTAGATGTTCATATTAGCTGCCCCGCCCCCTTCCTATACAATCCCATTATAACTTAAAACTCCATTTTAACCATGACAGATTATTCAAAAACAACCCATCTCTTTTTTCTGGTGACTGATATTGTCCTCCTAATACGTGAGAGGGCTGTGGAATTTCATTTGTTCATTTGGCTGCAACCAGGGGGTATACCAAACATGGACATTTTCCAAAACAATATTTTAAAAATAAATGAAAGCAGTAAATGAAATTCCACGGCCCTCTCACATATTAGGAGGACAATATCAGTCACCAGAAAAAAATATTGTTTTTTTCAAATAATCTGTCATGCTTAAAATGGAGTTTTAAGTTATAATGGGTTTGTATAGGAAGGAGGCGGATACACTAAAATGAACATCAAATATCTAAATACTGAAAGGAGTAACTTATAAACTGTCTGGTGTGTTCACATGAGACTGAGTAGACCATAAAATGACCAAATGTGTGTGTGTGTGTTTTTTTTTTTGAAAGTATAATTTCCCTTTAACTGTACGTGCAGTTATTTGCACAGCAAACTGTATTATTGCTTTACTTAAAAAAAAAAAAAAAAAAAAAAAGAGTGTAGAGCTGAAGTTGATCCATCCTTTGTGTTGTCTCTAGACCATACCTGGCCATTATGCGGCCCGGGGGCCAAATGCGGCCCTTTGGCTGACTCTGACCGGCCCGGGGACCACCAGTGGTCCTTGAGTGAGTTCAAGTTAAATATGGAAAGTTGGTTAACCAGATGTAACTCTTTGAGAGCGTAAAAATGAAACCAAATGGACCCTTGCGGGTCCATTTGGTTTCATGTTTACACTCTCAAGAGTTAAAATATTCATCATCTGAATTACCTAAAATCTACACAATCAGATAATGTAAAAGAATGGTCATTTTTTATCTATGTTTGCCTGTTTTGTTTCCCAAATCCAGCCTGGTATTGTGAACAAAAACAAAAGAAATCTTTAGTTTTGGGGTCTGTGGAGCTAAAATGTCATCAAATGGTGGTCCTTTGTGGCTCAAATTCTGAAGAAATTGAGGGCCCCGGTGTCAAAAATTTTGGTCTTACGCTTACTTCCGTCTTGAAATTAAATTAATACAATGGAGACTTCAGTTCAGCCTTTAGTCTTGGCCCTCCACACTATTTTATGTATTTCCTTTGGCTCCTTGGGGAAAATAATTGCACACCCTCCACTCTAGACCAGTCGTTTTCAACCTTTTTCATACCAGGGCCCACCATTTATTCAGCATTTGAGCCACGGACCACCAATTGAGGATATTTTTTAGACCCACAGACCCCAAAACTAAAGATTTATTTTGCTTCTGTCCATGACCATTAATCTTCTAGTTGTGTAGATTTGGACTAATTTGCATGATGGAAATTTTAACTCTTGAGAGTGTAAATATGAAACCAAATGGACCCGCAAGGGTCCATTTGGTTCCATTTTTACGTTCTCAAGAGTTACATCCGGTTAAACAACTTAGCTGGGGACCACCTGGAACCCTCTCAGGGACCACTGGTGGTCCCCGGACCACCTGTTGAAAACCCCTGCTCTAGACTATAGTGAAGAATGATCTGTTGAGAGAAGCAGACATGTATGTCCTCTTCATTCTCACAGCTAGCTGGATAAAACTGCTGTTATTTCACCAAGTGTTTCTAATTAATAGCATAAAGTAGGACAGGTGATGTAGACACTTGGATCTTCTTCCGTTAATCCATGACTCATGGACTCATCTCATCTCATGGACGGTGGAAACCAACGAAGACGAACTGACCTGCCTTCACCCTCCCAGCCTCTCTCTCTCTCTGCTCATCGTCTACGATTAAACCTTCATGACTGAACGCTAGCTGTTGAAAAATAGCAGATCTACAAGCTCATATCAGTCGATATTCAAATCTTTTTCTGGGGATTAGATTAGATGAGGTTCTGCAGATTAATAGTGAAATTTATAAGCATCACTGATTTTTCCAGAAAAACTAGAAGTGGACTAATTTAGTGTCACAAAGATTTGTCATGGACTAGAATCTAGTGTTTGAATCTAACTTCAGCTGAGAGGAACTAGAATCTTAGGACTAGAATCTGGCATGAGAACTAGCGTCAGAAACTAGAATCCAATGGATTAATAGATATTTCTTTGATTTGATATTTGTATGATATCTGTCCAGTGGAGACTTCCTAAAACGCAGAGCACTAGGATGACATATTAAAGAACGGCATGATGTTTCTGTCAATAACTGTGATTTAATTACTGTGAAAGGAAAAAGAAACGGGGCTGTTTGAAGTGAAGCGTATGATATAATGAGATAAACGTTGAATTAATTCCTAATGCTGGGAGCACGGCTGGGGGAATTGGTTAAAGGTTATTCTTTTTCAGACATTAGCAGATTTACAAGGTCAGTCTGGAACTAGAGCTTTTTTTTGGCTTTTCTGATCGTATCAAGTAAAGAGAGACAGGAGAGGGAGAGAACCATGCAGCAAAGGTACTCATAGTTCTGTCTGTGTATCTAGAGTGGTTTTCAACCATTTTATACTGTACCAGGGCCCACTATTTATTCGGAATCTGAGCCATGGACCACCATTTGATGACATTTTAGCCCCACAGACCCCCAAAACTAAAGATTTATTTCGCTTTTTATCCACAATTCCAGGCTGGATTTGGGTAAAACGAACAGTCCAACATACAGATCAAAATGACCATTATTAATCTTCTACATTCTCTAGTTGTGTAGACTTGGATGTGTAGATGTGTAGATGTTGTGTAGATGTGTAGATGTGTAGATGTGTAGATGTGTAGATGTGTAGACTTGGATGTGTAGATGTGTAGATGTTGTGTAGACATGATGGATATTTTAACTCTTGAGAGTGTAAACATGAAACCAAACATTTGGTATCATTTTTACGCTCTCAAAGAGGTCAGATCTCCAAGCTCATATCTGATATGAGCTTGAGCTTAAACGTATTGTGAAAATGATGTGCAGAACTTCAGGACAGAGTTTGCTGCACTAAAAGTAAAGGGGATGAATAACTTTGCACGCCCAATTTTTCAGTTTTTATTTGTTAAAAAAAAGTTTGAAATATCCAATAAATTGTGTTCCACTCATGATTGTGTCCCACTTGTTGTTGATTCTTCAAAAAAAAAAAAATACAGTTTTATATCTTCATTTTTGAAGCCTGAAATGTGGCAAAAGGTCACAAGGTTCAAGGGGGCCAAACACTTTCGCAAGCCATTGTAGTGTCTGACACTACATTCTAGTTTCTGACACTAGATTCTAGTTTCTGACACTAGATTCTAGTTTCTGACACTAAATTCTAGTTTCTGACACTAGATTCTAGTTTCTGACACTAGATTCTAGTTTCTGACACTAGATTCTAGTTTCTGACACTAGATTCTAGTTTCTGACACTAGATTCTAGTTTCTGACACTATAGATTCTAGTTTCTGACACTATAGATTCTAGTTTCTGACACTAGATTCTAGTTTCTGACACTAGATTCTAGTTTCTGACACTAGATTCTAGTTTCTGACACTAGATTCTAGTTTCTGACACTAAATTCTAGTTTCTGACGCTAGATTCTATTTTTTTTTTTGTTTTTTTCGGAATCATCCATGTTCTTGTGTCATGCTCAACATATTTCATGCCAAAGGACCACCAGAATTATTTATTTGGTTGCGGACCCCCGTCTGGAAACGTGTTATGCTAGGGTAAGGGATCCCCCAGAAGCAACGATTTTAGTTAAAATATATATTTGCTTCCGAAAGAATATATTCAAAGATTTGCATCACATTTTCACAGTTTTTCAAAAATACCAGAGCCAATAGCAATAACAAGGGTTAAGATACTGAGGATAATTGAAATGTATATATATTAAAAATAAACTGAATCCAGTGACACTGTTTTTGTCAGAGAGGGCAACTGAAGATTGTCATACGTTGTGCAATGGTGGGGGCAGCGTGGCGGTAATGGAACGCCATGAATTTACAGTTCAGGGATGTACTGTGGCTCTAAAACATGGGTTTTCAACCAGTGGTCCAGGGACCACCAGTAAAAATGAAACCAAAAATGAAACCAACGTAAAAATGAAACCAAATGGACCCTTGTGGGTCCATTTGGTTTCATTTTTACACTCTCAAGAGTTAATATTCATCTGAATTAGCCCAAGTCTACACAGCATATTACTGGGCCAACCCATAAACATGGCCACCCATAAACATGGCCACACCCTCGACCTGGTAATCACTAGAGGTCTGAGCATCACCACTAACAGCATGGTTGAAAGGCCTGAACTATCAGACCACCTTTTGCTGTGTTTTAGTATGAGCGTCCCTAATCTAGAAACTCCTAACACTGATCATACGATTAAAAAACGAATTTTCACCCCACTTGCGGCCCAGGAATTTCCACTTCATTTTGCTCATGCACCCACTCTATCTATAACTCCTTCAGTAAATAATATGGTGCAGTGTTTCAACCTTAAACTAGAATATGCTCTTGATCTAGTGGCCCCCATTAAAATAAAAAAGAAACAGAACTCCAAAATAACACCCTGGATTAATGACCAAATGCGCTCACTAAAGAGAATATGCCGTAGGGATGAGCGTGCTTGGAGAAAGAACAAAATAGTTATTAATCTAGAAATCCTTAAAAAGTCAACAGCTGCCTATAATAAAGCCCTGCGCTCGGCAAGGCAAGCCTACTTCTCTGGTATCATAAATGAAAATAAATCAAATCCTAGAGTACTATTTTCCACTATTGAACATATTTTAAAACCCCCTCAATCGTATAAACAATCACTTCAAGCCTCCAAAGCTAGATGCAATGAATTTGCTACCTTCTTTGACACCAAAATTTCCAATATTCGTACTGATATTATGAACAGTGCAAATAGCACAAACTCTTCTACTTTAAATAGATCTATAGCCAGTGATGCTATTAGTAGGAACGGAAATCGCTTCAAGGAAAGCCTCATGGCATTTAGCATAGTTAATGAAGAGGAACTCCGGAAAACGATAGCTCAGATGAAATCATCGTCCTGTTCACTGGACGCTATCCCCACCCCATTTCTTAAAGAAGTCCTTGATAGTGTAATCAGTGATATTTTAAATATAGTTAACTGCTCCATCAAAGCAGGTGTTTTTCCAGACTCTCTAAAGATGGCTACTGTAAAGCCTCTTTTAAAAAAACACAACCTGGACCCTTCAATGGTTGAAAATTACAGGCCTATATCTAACCTACCTTTTTTGGGCAAGGTTCTAGAAAAAATTATTTATAATCAATTAGATGCCTTTCTACAGAAGAACAAAGTGCATGACAGTCTTCAGTCGGGCTTCCGGAAGGGTCATAGCACTGAAACAGCACTTTTAAAAGTAGTAAACGATTTAAGATTATCTTCAGACAAGAAAAATATAACAGTCCTTTTACTCCTGGATCTAACGGCGGCGTTTGATACAATAGACCATTTAATCTTAATAGAACGCCTGGAGCAATGGGTAGGCCTGTCAGGCACTGCCTTATCTTGGCTTAGCTCCTACCTGAAAGGAAGACGCTATTCTGTCAATTTATCTGAATTTAACTCAGACGAACATGAAATCTGCTCGGGCATTCCACAGGGCTCAATACTCGGGCCCCTTTTATTTTCTCTTTACATTTTACCACTAGGAGATATTATCGAGACTCACGCAGTAAATTACCATTTCTATGCTGATGATACACAGTTGTATCTATCCGTAGCACCAGATGATCCCAATGCTCTCGACCCGTTATTAAACTGCTTATCCAGCATCAAAAGTTGGATGAGCAAGAACTTCCTTAAGCTTAATGAAGGAAAGACTGAGGTTCTCATAGTCGGCCCTAGCTCAAGTGAACAGAGAGAGGTTATAACCAACAGACTCGGTAACCTAGCGGTAGGCTGTAAAAACACAGTAACAAACCTTGGTGTCATCATTGATTCCGAACTGAATTTTGATGCACATATTAAATATGCTACCAAGACGGCCTTCTTCCACTTAAGAAACATAGCACGAATTAGAGCCTATCTGTCCTTGGACGACGCAAAAACTCTCATACACGCATTTGTCTTTTCAAGACTAGACTATTGCAATTCACTTCTATCTGGCCTCCCAAAGAAATCGATTGACAAGTTGCAACTTGTTCAAAATGCCGCAGCCAGAATTCTGACAAGAACTAAGATGCGTGACCACATCACTCCAGTCTTATATTCTTTACATTGGCTCCCAGTTGCTTACAGAATTGAATTTAAAATTATTTTACTTGTTTTTAAAGCCTTAAACGGCTTGGCTCCCAAGTACCTTCTGGACTGTTTGCCCAGATATGTCCCAAATCGTCCACTTAGGTCGGCGGCTGCTGGCCTACTTGAACAGCCGAAAAGAATGGCCTACAAAAAATATGGCGAGGCAGCATTTGCCTTCCAGGGGCCAACGACCTGGAATAGACTTCCATTGCACCTTAGATTATCACCATCCCTTGATGTTTTTAAAGCACAGCTCAAAACGCACCTTTTTACACTTGCCTTTTGCTGAGCAACCTTTTCGTTTAATTTTACTGACCCATTATATATTGTTGTATTAGTTTTCTACTGTATTTATACTCTTTTACAACTGTACTGAATGAAATGTACTATTTTTGCTATGTTCAAATGTGACCTGACTGTTTTAGATCTTTCTATATTTTTGTTCTTATTTTTATCTCAAATTATATTGTAAAGCACTTTGCGCTGCACATGTGTCATGAAAAGTGCTCTATAAATAAAGTTTATTATTATTATTATTATTATTATTATGCTCTATAAATAAAGTTTATTATTATTATTATTATTATTACACAGAACATGGACAAATGGAAAAGAAATCTTTAGTTTTGGGGGTCTGTTTGGGCTAAAATGTCCTCAAACGATGGTACGTGGCTCAAATGCTGGATAAATGATCATGGGCCCCGGTATCAAAAAGGTTGAAAACCCCTGCTCTAAAACGTGCCTGGCTAATGGGTACCATGGGGCGTTTGTTGTAATCACCGTCATGCTGATAATCAAATGGATAAATACATGGAGATGCTTTCTGGCCGACGCACGCAGGGCCCAGAGAGAAACGGTACGTTATCTGTTTACATTGGAGCAGAGCTGGAGCTGAGAGCATGTGGCTCTGCTGCACTGTAGTGTACACTCCTCTGGCTGTCATTTTAGTTCACAAATGGAAACTATTTGATAATTTCTTTAGTTTCGTCTGTGTCTGTTTCAATGCCTCCTCTCTCTCTCTCTCCGTCTCTCTCTCTCTCTCCGTCTCTCTCTCTCCCGTATGATTCCAATTAGCGTGCGTTCTTCCTTCTACGGTGCAGCTCCGTGCACACACGGCTCCGTGCACACACGGCTCCGTGCACACACGGCTCCGTGCACACACGGCTCCGTGCACACACGGCTCCGTGCACACGGCTCCGTGCACACACGGCTCCGTGCACACACGGCTCCGTGCACACACGGCTCCGTGCACACGGCTCCGTGCACACACGGCTCCGTGCACACACGGCTCCGTGCACACACGGCTCCGTGCACACACGGCTCCGTGCACACACGGCTCCGTGCACACACGGCTCCGTGCACACACGGCTCCGTGCACACGGCCCCGTGCACACGGCCCCGTGCACACACGGCTCCGTGCACACACGGCTCCGTGTGCTCCGTGCACACACGGCTCCGTGTGCTCCGTGCACACACGGCTCCGTGCACACACGGCTCCGTGCACACACGGCTCCGTGCACACATGTGTGCAGATGTGGAATGCTGCGTGGCTCCAGGTGGAATAAATCAAAAGGTATTTTGAAGATGTATCAAGGGGAGGTTTCAGCAGACTGCTCCACCAAGGCCAAACACACCACCGACTGTCATGTCGAAGAAATGCCCAAAATACAGCCATAAATCCTAAAATGTACTGTGTGTGTGTGTGTGTGTGTGTGTGTGTGTGTGTGTGTGTGTGTGTGTGTGTGTGTGTGTGTGTGTGTGTGTGTGTGTGTGTGTGTGTGTGTGTGTGTGTGTAAAAATGAAACCAAATGGACCCTTGCGGGTCCATTTGGTTTCATTTTTACACTCTCAAGAGTTAAAATATCCATCATCTGAATTAGCACTATTTAATTAAGAAGTCTACACTGTTTTGTTTGCAAAATCCAGCCTGGAATTGTGAACAAAACCAAAAGAATTCTTTAGTTTTAGGTCTTTGGGGCTAAAATATCATCAAATGGTGGTCCCTGGCTCAAATGCCGAATAAATGGTGGTCCCTGGTGTCAAAAACCCCTGCACTACAACACTGCTGAGAAGTTCTATATATCATATTCTCACAAGTATAGCAGGCCTAATGAAACCTGGCACATGTGGGTGTGTGTGTGAGCATTTATAAATCCATCATCGGATACTTGTATTTTTTTTTCCTTTTTCTTTCTTTCTTTTAGCTACAATTATAAATGCACAGAGGAGTTGCTTTGACTGAAGGCATTCACACGTTTCACTGACGCTTAACAATCTAACACCTGACAAAACAATTACCATGGCAGCGTGTTTCCTGTGCCGTGTCTGCTTCGTGTCGGAGCGTAGCGACACGCCAGCGTTTAGCTCATCTCTCATCATCATTAATACTTCAAGGCTCGTCAGCGGGTCTTTGCCAAGTCCACGTCCACGACTTGATGCTCTTCACTGCCAGTTCAGGGTTTTTTTGGGGGGTTGGGGGCATTTTTGGAGACCCTTTCTTTGACTTCGGTATATAGCAGTGGGTTTTCAACCTTTTTGATAGCAGGGCCCGCTATTTATTCAGAATTTATTTGAGCCACGGAGGACCAGCATTTGAGGACATTTTAACCCCACAGACCCCGAAAACTAAAAGGTTTCTTTGGCTTTTGTTCACAATTCCAGGTAAACCAAGCAGTCCAACATACAGATCAAAATGTCCATTACTCTTCTACATTCTCTAGTTGTGTAGACTTGAGATAATTCACATGATGGATATTTTACACTCTTGAGAGTGTAAACATGAATCCAAATGGACCCAGTTAGACCTATAGTTAACCAACTTCACCATCATTAAGAATGAGGACCACCTGGAATTCTCTCAAGGACCACTGCTTGAAAACCACTGGTATAGTGAAGAAGAGAGAGTAATTATAAAAGTCAGCAAAAAAAGAAAAAAAAAAAGGTACTGCAGCCGACCATGGGAATCGAACCATCGCCAAGGAACTGTATACCTTGATCAGATCAAAGCCGGTTTTAACGACTAATATAAAATAATATTGCAATAATATTACAGTATTGGCACATTTCTGATCTTGCCCATCAACCAATGACTGAAGAGAAATACAGCAATGTGCTCAGCAGCAGCAAGACTGTGGACCTTTGTGACAACAGAAGACTGGCCAGTGGAATACAACCACTCTAAAGACTACAGTCTGTACTCTGAAAAGAGTTTGGGGCGCGTGGAGCGTTCCTACATGTAATCTCAGTAAAACTGTCTAAACCTAAACGCTACAACTTTCCTATAACTATAACCTGAGTGAAACCATGGCTAAGCAACTGATTCCTAAACGTATAACCTCTGGAAAACTGTGTATAATCCCATTCCTATGTAATTCCCATTCCTAAGTAAAGTTAAGGGGGAATTCCACGCAACATTTTTTTTTTCTGAGAGTGTACAAATGGAACCAAATGAACACGTTAGGGTTCATTTGGTTGCATTTTGGTTGCAAGTGTCTAAAAAAAATCCATTAACATGGTGAAAATACATCTTGATGATGTCATCAAGAGGTTTCACCATGTTGAGATGAGATGAGATGAGATGAGATGAGATGAGATGTACTTTATTATCCCCTCAGGGAAATTGATACGCTACAGCAGCATAATGTAACAGTAACACAGACAACAGAAAACACAAAGGACACAATAGTACACAATCCAACAAGACAATAAACCATAGACACAAAACCCAACTTGGGGGGAGATTCCCCTATAAATTAAACAGCCTGATAGCGGTTGGCAGAAAAGAAAGTCTGTACCGCTCAGTGTTCACTCTAGGAGCGATGAGCCTGCCACTAAAAGTGCTCACTCTGTCCTGTAGCTCACTGTAAAGTGGATGGGAAGGGTTGGACAACATAGAGACCAATTTGTCCCTGATTCTCCTCTCTGCAACTGACTGCAGCCCCTCCATCCTCATGCCCACCACAGAACTGGCCTTCTTCGTGATTTTGTCAAGCTTTTTCAGCTCCCCGGCCTTGATACCCCCACCCCAGCATACTACCGCATAAAACAGGACACTGGCAACAACGGACTGATAAAACATTTTCAGCAGCCTACTGCAGACATTAAAAGACTTGAGCCTCCTCAGGAGGTACAGTCTACTCTGTCCCTTCTTGTAGATGGCCTCCGTGTTGTCCCTCCAGTCCAAATGTTTGTTGAGGTGGACACCCAGGAACTTGTAAGAGTCCACAATTTCCACCTGTTCCCCCTGTATGGTGATGGGGGCAGGGGGCGTCCTCTTGCTCCGTCTAGTGTCTATCACCAGCTCCTTAGTCTTCTTAATGTTCAGAAGAAGATGGTTCTCCTCTGCCCAGTGGACAAAGCCCTCCACCACACCTCTGTACTCCGTGTCGTCGTCCTCAGTGATACAGCCCACAATGGAGGAATCATCTGAGAATTTTTGTAGATGGCATGATTCAGTCCTGTACTTGAAGTCGGAGGAGAAGATGGTGAACAAGAAGGGTGACAACACTGTTCCCTGTGGTACTCCTGTGCTGCTCAACACCACGTCTGACTGGCAACTGTGCAGACGAACGTACTGAGGCCTCAGGGTCAGATAGTCTGTAATCCAGGCCACCAGGTTGCAGTCTACGTGCATAGCTGCCAGCCTCTCAGCAAGCAGGGGGGGGCGGACGGTGTTGAACGCACTGGAGAAGTCAAAAAACATGACCCTCACAGTGCTCCCCCTCCTCTCCAGGTGGGTGTAGGACCTCTGCAACATGTAGATGATGGCGTCCTCTACTCCAACTTTGGCCCGATAGGCGAACTGCAGAGGATCCAGGGAGTCGCTCACCAGGGGGCGCAGGTGCTGCAGAACAAGTCTCTCAAAGGTCTTCATGATGTGAGATGTTAAAACCACAGGCCGGTAGTCATTGAGAGTGGTTTTCTTCAGACCTCAATTTCTTGGGAACACAGAACGGGGGAACTTTTTCATCATGTCCACCCAGCACCTCTAAGGTAAAAAAAAAAAAAAAAAAAAAAAAAAAAATGGGTGGAGTTCCCCTTTAATACAAGAACTGCTGAGAGTGGAACAACTGAGAGAGTGTGTGTTCTAGTTACCAAAAAAATAAAACATAAAAATAAAAAACATCAAGTATATGAATTGAGTCTGTTATTTAATTAGATTATTGATGTGAGTGTTCTCTCCAGACATATGGGTGGGTCTAGATTCTGGGAATACACACAAAAGACAACTTTCATTTTTCTTTTTCATCCAAGGTTCATGTTTTAGGCTAGGGGTTTTCAACCTTTTTGACTCCAGGGACCACCGTTTATTCAGCATTTGGGCCACGGACCACCATTTGATGACATTTTCACCCTAAAGACCTAAAACTAAAGAATTATTTTGGTTTTGTCCACAATTCCAGGCTGGATTTTGCAAACAAAACAGTGTAGACTACTTAATTAAGTGGTGCTAATTCAGATGATGAATATTTTAACTCTTGAGAGTGTAAAAATGAATCCAACTTTCCATCATTTAGCCTGGGGACCACCTGGAACCTTCACAAGGACCACTGGTGGTCCCCGGACCACCTGTTGAAAACCCCTGTTTAAGGTTGTTATCAGAGAAAGTAAAATATGGGTGTTAATTGTTTAACATTTGCTGCGTTCTTTAGTTTTAGGGATTTTAGGGGGCATTTGAACTTGGTCCTAAATACATATTTGTTTACAAACTTTTAGAGCGGCTTCTTTTTTTTGTTAAATTATCTACTACAGTCCCAATAAACCCCATTTGTGGACATCATTTGTCCACTAATGATCTACTGAATGTGGCAAACTGCCATATTGAGCCTCTGGGTCAGGGATGCACATGAATATTGCTAGTGTTGTAGTTCTCGAGACATTGTCTCGTCTCGAGCCCAGTCTCAAGACAAATTGTCAATGTCTCGGTCTTGTTTTTGTCTCGCATTGTTTTGTCTTGGTCTTGTCTCGAAACCTTGCGGCTCTCCACTTCATTTGTCTTGTGGTCTCGTCTTGTTCTCGTATAATTTTGTCTTGGTCTTGTCTTCTTCTTGTATTCTCCTGCTCCTCTCGGTAGATTGACTGTACTCTGACCCTTTTGGCCTACAGTACATTGGTGAAAAAAACAAGGTTGAAACAGCCAAGTCACGTCAGAAGGAGTGTTTGCGTGTCAAATCTTTTGTTCGTGATCCGACCAGCGTTTTGCATATCAGCGCCGCGTCTCCTCTCATGTTTATCTCATTATTCCGCCGTGGATCTCAGAGGTATTATTGGCGTAGAGTAGACAGGCCTTATCCCAGCCGTCCATGAGCGTAGAGTAGACAGGCCTTATCCCAGCCGTCCATGAGCGTTCCTGAAACGCTAGTTATCTCCACTGAGTGCTTGTTGTGAGCTGCCGGAAACTGGCAACACGCACGCACGCACACGCGCGCGCACACGCACACACACACACACACACACACACACACACACACACACACACACACACACACACACACACACACACACACACACACACACACACTAAAGGAATATTTCACCATCTGATCTGAGTGTAGTCTTTCGGACCTAAAACTATAAGGATTTCCAAGTTTGTGTCCACATAAGGAAACTTAAGTGAACCTGAATGAAGGTATTTTAATGTTATTGCATGTTGTACCCTTTCACTAGCCTCGACACCCAGGCTTTCATTTTCGTTCGCCTTGCGCGAAAACGGAAAGCCTGGACTAACGCGCGTTGGAAAGTGGCCTTCAAGTGGGAGTGAACCTTCCGGGATGGGCGTCGCTCTAAATGATGTGACGTAGAACAGCAGTGGACGGGCGTGGGAGGGGCCGGGGATGACGACACGTTAGTGAGATCAAATCAGAGCGCAGCACTTCCGCCGTGTGGATCCCACGACACCCAAGGCCAAAATCATTGAGGGCTAGACCAGGCTACCCTTTCACAGGCCGGTCAGAGTCAGCCAAAGGGCCGCATTTGGCCTCCGGGCCGCATAATGCCCATGGTGTGGCCTAATCTTAGCCTAGACGGCTAAAACATTTTTCATTTTTTTTTACCCAGTTTCTTCACCCTGGGTGCTAAGTACACTTTAGGTCTATCAACGACCAACTACCCTGTTCAGGTTTTCATAACTTGCCCTATAAAAAATAAGGATGGATCTTAATATTAACCCAATGTGTCCTGACCCTCGATTCGAGTTCCTGACACCAGATTATACAGTAGTTCCTGACACCAGATTATACAATAGTTCCTGACACCAGATTATACAGTAGTTCCTTATAGCTGCAGCAACATTCTGACATTTTGACGCTAGATTCTACAGTTTCCGACATTCTAGTTATTGACACTAAATAGTTTCTGATGCTAGGATCTACTTTTTGACACTAGAATCTAACTTCTGACGTAGGATCAAGTTTTTGACACTAGATTCTATAGTTTGACACTAGATTCTAGTTCTTCTGAAAAATCTGTGTTCCTGTGTCAATGATGCTTACATATTTCAAGCCAAGGACCACCAGAATTATCCATATTGGCTGCAGACCGCCATCTGAAAACATGTTGTTCTAGAGATCCCCGAGAAGCAAAAATTTGAGTTAAAAATGTTTGCTTCCAAAATAATGTATTCAGAGATTTGCAGCACATTTTCACAATTTTTCAAAAATAGCAGAACTACAAGCTCATATCGTGCCACTCGGTGGCGCGATATGAGCTTGTAGATCTGCTATTTTTCAATAGCTAAAACACCAAAACGCGTTCAGTACACAAAGGGTGAAACCAAAAGTCGTGCCTTTTACTGAAATGTAAACCTGGGTACCGAGGAGGCTACAATTTCTATTCCATAGCATCTAAATGTGCTCAGAGGGATTTGTGAACACCCTCAGAGTTACTTACAACCCTGTTATGGAGACAAATCTCCTTTGGTATTTATGGTAATATGGTCCACTCATTGTGCAACAATGGAATGTTGACATGAAACGTCCTAACACAAGCCAACGCGGTGCTGAGTCCGTCCCCATCATCATGCTCAACACGTTGTTGTGGCCAGTGGGGTTTTCTCTGGGTTGCTGACTCCGTCCCCATCATCATGCTCAACACGTTGTTGTGGCCAGTGGGGTTTTCTCTGGGTTGCTGACTCCGTCCCCATCATCATGCTCAACACGTTGTTGTGGCCAGCGGGGTTTTCTCTGGGTTGCTGACTCCGTCCCCATCATCATGCTCAACACGTTGCTGTGGCCAGCGGGGTTTTCTCTGGGTTGCTGACTCCGTCCCCATCATCATGCTCAACACGTTGTTGTGGCCAGTGGGGTTTTCTCTGGGTTGCTGACTCCGTCCGTCTCCATCATCATGCTCAACACGTTGCTGTGGCCAGCGGGGTTTTCTCTGGGTTGCTGACTCCGTCCGTCCCCATCATCATGCTCAACACGTTGTTGTGGCCAGACAGCGGGGTTTTCTCTGGGTTGCTGACTCCGTCCGTCCCCATCATCATGCTCAACACGTTGTTGTGGCCAGGCAGCGGGGTTTTCTCTGGGTTGCTGACTCCGTCCGTCCCATCATCATGCTCAACACGTTGTTGTGGCCAGCGGGGTTTTCTCTGGGTTGCTGACTCCGTCTGTCCCCATCATCATGCTCAACACGTTGTTGTGGCCAGCGGGGTTTTCTCTGGGTTGCTGACTCCGTCCGTCCCCATCATCATGCTCAACACGTTGTTGTGGCCAGGCAGTGGGGTTTTCTCTGGGTTGCTGACTCCGTCCCCATCATCATGCTCAACACGTTGCTGTGGCCAGCGGGGTTTTCTCTGGGTTGCTGACTCCGTCTCCATCATCATGCTCAACACGTTGTTGTGGCCAGCGGGGTTTTCTCTGGGTTGCTGACCCTGTCCCCATCATCATGCTCAACACGTTGTTGTGGCCAGCGGGGTTTTCTCTGGGTTGCTGACCCTGTCCCCATCATCATGCTCAACACGTTGCTGTGGCCAGCGGGGTTTTCTCTGGGTTGCTGACTCCGTCCGTCCCCATCATCATACTCAACACGTTGTTGTGGCCAGCGGGGTTTTCTCTGGGTTGCTGACTCCGTCCCCATCATCATGCTCAACACGTTGTTGTGGCCAGGCAGCGGGGTTTTTCTCTGGGTTGCTGACTCCGTCCGTCTCCATCATCATGCTCAACACGTTGCTGTGGCCAGGCAGCGGGGTTTTCTCTGGGTTGCTGACTCCGTCTCCATCATCATGCTTAACACGTTGCTGTGGCCAGCGGGGTTTTCTCTGGGTTGCTGACTCCGTCCGTCCCCATCATCATGCTCAACACGTTGTTGTGGCCAGACAGCGGCCGGGGTTTTCTCTGGGTTGCTGACCCCGTCCCCATCATCATGCTCAACACGTTGTTGTGGCCAGCGGGGTTTTCTCTGGGTTGCTGACTCCGTCCGTCCCCATCATCATGCTCAACACGTTGTTGTGGCCAGGCAGTGGGGTTTTCTCTGGGTTGCTGACTCCGTCCGTCCCCATCATCATGCTCAACACGTTGTTGTGGCCAGGCAGTGGGGTTTTCTCTGGGTTGCTGACTCCGTCCGTCCCCATCATCATGCTCAACACGTTGTTGTGGCCAGGCAGCGGGGTTTTCTCTGGGTTGCTGACTCCGTCCGTCCCCATCATCATGCTCAACACGTTGCTGTGGCCAGGCAGCGGGGTTTTCTCTGGGTTGCTGACTCCGTCTCCATCATCATGCTCAACACGTTGTTGTGGCCAGAGGGGTTTTCTCTGGGTTGCTGACTCCGTCCGTCCCCATCATCATGCTCAACACGTTGTTGTGGCCAGACAGCGGGGTTTTCTCTGGGTTGCTGACTCCGTCTCCATCATCATGCTCAACACGTTGCTGTGGCCAGCGGGGTTTTCTCTGGGTTGCTGACTCCGTCCCCATCATCATGCTCAACACGTTGTTGTGGACAGCGGGGTTTTCTCTGGGTTGCTGACTCCGTCTCCATCATCATGCTCAACACGTTGTTGTGGCCAGCGGGGTTTTCTCTGGGTTGCTGACTCCGTCCCCATCATCATGCTCAACACGTTGTTGTGGCCAGTGGGGTTTTCTCTGGGTTGCTGACTCCGTCCCCATCATCATGCTCAACACGTTGCTGTGGCCAGGCAGCGGCCGGGGTTTTCTCTGGGTTGCTGACTCCGTCCGTCCCCATCATCATGCTCAACACGTTGCTGTGGCCAGCGGGGTTTTCTCTGGGTTGCTGACTCCGTCCGTCCCCATCATCATGCTCAACACGTTGCTGTGGCCAGCGGGGTTTTCTCTGGGTTGCTGACTCCGTCCGTCCCCATCATCATGCTCAACACGTTGTTGTGGCCAGGCAGCGGGGTTTTCTCTGGGTTGCTGACTCCGTCCGTCCCCATCATCATGCTCAACACGTTGCTGTGGCCAGCGGGGTTTTCTCTGGGTTGCTGACTCCGTCTCCATCATCATGCTCAACACGTTGTTGTGGCCAGGCAGCGGGTTTTCTCTGGGTTGCTGACTCCGTCCGTCCCCATCATCATGCTCAACACGTTGCTGTGGCCAGACAGCGGGGTTTTCTCTGGGTTGCTGACTCCGTCCGTCTCCATCATCATGCTCAACACGTTGTTGTGGCCAGCGGGGTTTTCTCTGGGTTGCTGACTCCGTCCGTCCCCATCATCATGCTCAACACGTTGCTGTGGCCAGGCAGCGGGGTTTTCTCTGGGTTGCTGACTCCGTCCCCATCATCATGCTCAACACGTTGTTGTGGCCAGACAGCGGGGTTTTCTCTGGGTTGCTGACTCCGTCTCCATCATCATGCTCAACACGTTGCTGTGGCCAGCGGGGTTTTCTCTGGGTTGCTGACTCCGTCCCCATCATCATGCTCAACACGTTGTTGTGGCCAGGCAGTGGGGTTTTCTCTGGGTTGCTGACTCCGTCCGTCCCCATCATCATGCTCAACACGTTGCTGTGGCCAGCGGGGTTTTCTCTGGGTTGCTGACTCCGTCCCCATCATCATGCTCAACACGTTGTTGTGGCCAGCGGGGTTTTCTCTGGGTTGCTGACTCCGTCCCCATCATCATGCTCAACACGTTGTTGTGGCCAGCGGGGTTTTCTCTGGGTTGCTGACTCCGTCCCCATCATCATGCTCAACACGTTGTTGTGGCCAGGCAGCGGGGTTTTCTCTGGGTTGCTGACTCCGTCTCCATCATCATGCTCAACACGTTGTTGTGGCCAGGCAGCGGGGTTTTCTCTGGGTTGCTGACTCCGTCCGTCCCCATCATCATGCTCAACACGTTGTTGTGGCCAGCGGGGTTTTCTCTGGGTTGCTGACTCCGTCTCCATCATCATGCTCAACACGTTGTTGTGGCCAGCGGGGTTTTCTCTGGGTTGCTGACTCCGTCCGTCCCCATCATCATGCTCAACACGTTGTTGTGGCCAGCGGGGTTTTCTCTGGGTTGCTGACTCCGTCCCCATCATCATGCTCAACACGTTGCTGTGGCCAGGCAGCGGGGTTTTCTCTGGGTTGCTGACTCCGTCCGTCCCCATCATCATGCTCAACACGTTGCTGTGGCCAGCGGGGTTTTCTCTGGGTTGCTGACTCCGTCCGTCCCCATCATCATGCTCAACACGTTGCTGTGGCCAGCGGGGTTTTCTCTGGGTTGCTGACTCCGTCCGTCCCCATCATCATGCTCAACACGTTGTTGTGGCCAGGCAGCGGGGTTTTCTCTGGGTTGCTGACTCCGTCCGTCCCCATCATCATGCTCAACACGTTGCTGTGGCCAGCGGGGTTTTCTCTGGGTTGCTGACTCCGTCTCCATCATCATGCTCAACACGTTGTTGTGGCCAGGCAGCGGGTTTTCTCTGGGTTGCTGACTCCGTCCGTCCCCATCATCATGCTCAACACGTTGCTGTGGCCAGACAGCGGGGTTTTCTCTGGGTTGCTGACTCCGTCCGTCTCCATCATCATGCTCAACACGTTGTTGTGGCCAGCGGGGTTTTCTCTGGGTTGCTGACTCCGTCCGTCTCCATCATCATGCTCAACACGTTGCTGTGGCCAGCGGGGTTTTCTCTGGGTTGCTGACTCCGTCCGTCCCCATCATCATGCTCAACACGTTGTTGTGGCCAGCGGGGTTTTCTCTGGGTTGCTGACTCCGTCCCCATCATCATGCTCAACACGTTGTTGTGGCCAGACAGCGGGGTTTTCTCTGGGTTGCTGACTCCGTCTCCATCATCATGCTCAACACGTTGTTGTGGCCAGCGGGGTTTTCTCTGGGTTGCTGACTCCGTCCGTCTCCATCATCATGCTCAACACGTTGTTGTGGCCAGGCAGCGGGGTTTTCTCTGGGTTGCTGACTCCGTCCGTCCCCATCATCATGCTCAACACGTTGCTGTGGCCAGCGGGGTTTTCTCTGGGTTGCTGACTCCGTCCGTCCCCATCATCATGCTCAACACGTTGCTGTGGCCAGCGGGGTTTTCTCTGGGTTGCTGACTCCGTCCGTCCCCATCATCATGCTCAACACGTTGTTGTGGCCAGCGGGGTTTTCTCTGGGTTGCTGACTCCGTCCGTCCCCATCATCATGCTCAACACGTTGTTGTGGCCAGGCATGGGGTTTTCTCTGGGTTGCTGACCCCGTCCCCATCATCATGCTCAACACATTGTTGTGGCCAGCGGGGTTTTCTCTGGGTTGCTGACTCCGTCCCCATCATCATGCTCAACACGTTGCTGTGGCCAGCGGGGTTTTCTCTGGGTTGCTGACTCCGTCCGTCCCCATCATCATGCTCAACACGTTGTTGTGGCCAGGCAGTGGGGTTTTCTCTGGGTTGCTGACTCCGTCCGTCCCCATCATCATGCTCAACACGTTGTTGTGGCCAGGCAGCGGGGTTTTCTCTGGGTTGCTGACTCCGTCCGTCCCCATCATCATGCTCAACACGTTGTTGTGGCCAGGCAGTGGGGTTTTCTCTGGGTTGCTGACTCCGTCCGTCCCCATCATCATGCTCAACACGTTGCTGTGGCCAGCGGGGTTTTCTCTGGGTTGCTGACTCCGTCTCCATCATCATGCTCAACACGTTGTTGTGGCCAGACAGCGGGGTTTTCTCTGGGTTGCTGACTCCGTCTCCATCATCATGCTCAACACGTTGTTGTGGCCAGGCAGCGGGGTTTTCTCTGGGTTGCTGACTCCGTCTCCATCATCATGCTCAACACGTTGCTGTGGCCAGCGGGGTTTTCTCTGGGTTGCTGACTCCGTCTCCATCATCATGCTCAACACGTTGTTGTGGCCAGCGGGGTTTTCTCTGGGTTGCTGACTCCGTCTCCATCATCATGCTCAACACGTTGTTGTGGCCAGGCAGTGGGGTTTTCTCTGGGTTGCTGACTCCGTCCGTCCCCATCATCATGCTCAACACGTTGTTGTGGCCAGCGGGGTTTTCTCTGGGTTGCTGACTCCGTCTCCATCATCATGCTCAACACGTTGTTGTGGCCAGCGGGGTTTTCTCTGGGTTGCTGACTCCGTCCCCATCATCATGCTCAACACGTTGTTGTGGCCAGCGGGTTTTCTCTGGGTTGCTGACTCCGTCCGTCCCCATCATCATGCTCAACACGTTGCTGTGGCCAGCGGGGTTTTCTCTGGGTTGCTGACTCCGTCCGTCCCCATCATCATGCTCAACACGTTGTTGTGGCCAGGCAGAGGGGTTTTCTCTGGGTTGCTGACTCCGTCCGTCCCCATCATCATGCTCAACACGTTGCTGTGGCCAGACAGCGGGGTTTTCTCTGGGTTGCTGACTCCGTCTCCATCATCATGCTCAACACGTTGTTGTGGCCAGGCAGCGGGGTTTTCTCTGGGTTGCTGACTCCGTCCGTCCCCATCATCATGCTCAACACGTTGTTGTGGCCAGCGGGGTTTTCTCTGGGTTGCTGACTCCGTCCGTCCCCATCATCATGCTCAACACGTTGTTGTGGCCAGCGGGGTTTTCTCTGGGTTGCTGACTCCGTCCGTCTCCATCATCATGCTCAACACGTTGCTGTGGCCAGCGGGGTTTTCTCTGGGTTGCTGACTCCGTCCGTCCCCATCATCATGCTCAACACGTTGTTGTGGCCAGCGGGGTTTTCTCTGGGTTGCTGACTCCGTCCGTCCCCATCATCATGCTCAACACGTTGTTGTGGCCAGCGGGGTTTTCTCTGGGTTGCTGACTCCGTCCCCATCATCATGCTCAACACGTTGTTGTGGCCAGCGGGGTTTTCTCTGGGTTGCTGACTCCGTCCGTCTCCATCATCATGCTCAACACGTTGCTGTGGCCAGACAGCGGGGTTTTCTCTGGGTTGCTGACTCCGTCCGTCTCCATCATCATGCTCAACACGTTGTTGTGGCCAGCGGGGTTTTCTCTGGGTTGCTGACTCCGTCCGTCCCCATCATCATGCTCAACACGTTGTTGTGGCCAGCGGGGTTTTCTCTGGGTTGCTGACTCCGTCCGTCTCCATCATCATGCTCAACACGTTGTTGTGGCCAGCGGGGTTTTCTCTGGGTTGCTGACTCCGTCTCCATCATCATGCTCAACACGTTGTTGTGGCCAGCGGGGTTTTCTCTGGGTTGCTGACTCCGTCCGTCTCCATCATCATGCTCAACACGTTGTTGTGGCCAGCGGGGTTTTCTCTGGGTTGCTGACTCCGTCTCCATCATCATGCTCAACACGTTGCTGTGGCCAGCGGGGTTTTCTCTGGGTTGCTGACTCCGTCCGTCTCCATCATCATGCTCAACACGTTGTTGTGGCCAGCGGGGTTTTCTCTGGGTTGCTGACTCCGTCTCCATCATCATGCTCAACACGTTGCTGTGGCCAGACAGCGGGGTTTTCTCTGGGTTGCTGACTCCGTCCGTCCCCATCATCATGCTCAACACGTTGTTGTGGCCAGGCAGCGGCCGGGGTTTTCTCTGGGTTGCTGACTCCGTCCCCATCATCATGCTCAACACGTTGTTGTGGCCAGCGGGGTTTTCTCTGGGTTGCTGACTCCGTCCCCATCATCATGCTCAACACGTTGCTGTGGCCAGGCAGCGGCCGGGGTTTTCTCTGGGTTGCTGACTCCGTCCGTCCCCATCATCATGCTCAACACGTTGCTGTGGCCAGGCAGCGGCCGGGGTTTTCTCTGGGTTGCTGACTCCGTCCGTCCCCATCATCATGCTCAACACGTTGTTGTGGCCAGCGGGGTTTTCTCTGGGTTGTGTGAGCTTCATCCATCCACAGCTATTGTTCTGGCACACACATCACACATAAATGAGGGGTTTTCAGTGGAAACGGTTCAAGTCTGGTCCGCCTCGCGGGTTGCACTGCCATGACCCTACAGGAGTGGGCAATTATTTTCCCCAAGGGGCCAAATGGCGCCTGTGAACCAATTTCACCCCAACTCACCATACAGCAAAAAAGCACTAGATTTAGCACTAGAGTTTTTCACTAATGTTGGCACTGGAAAAAAGCTACATATAGCGACAAATGCACCAAGTTGGAAACACTGCATCCATCCATCACATCCCCCTAATGAGTGGTCATCAGCACACAGAACAACACAGAACACACTGACTGTGATGTTGGACATCTCCTCTCTCTCATCCCTGAAGCTCTGAGGTGAGACATTCATTGAAAACACATTTTCATCTGTGTTTGGACTGGTGTTATAAGGAAATCTAGGAGAGAGAGAGAGAGAGAGAGAGAGAGAGAGAGAGAGAGAGAGAGAGAGAGAGAGAGAGAGAGAGAGAGAGAGGGACAGAGAGAGAGAGAGAGAGAGAGAGAGAGGGACAGAGAGAGAGAGAGAGAGAGAGGGACAGAGAGAGAGAGAGAGAGAGAGAGAGGGACAGAGAGAGAGAGACAGAGAGAGAGAGACAGAGAGAGAGAGAGAGAGAGAGAGAGAGAGACAGACACAGACAGACAGACACAGACAGACACAGACAGACAGACACAGACAGACAGACAGACAGACAGACAGACAGACACAGACAGACAGACACAGACAGAGAGACAGAGAGACAGAGAGACAGAGAGACAGAGAGACAGAGAGACAGAGAGACAGAGAGACAGAGAGCGAGAGCGACAGAGACAGAGACAGAGACAGAGACAGAGACAGAGACAGAGAGAGAGAGACAGGGACAGAGACAGAGACAGAGAGAGAGAGAGAGACAGAGAGAGAGAGAGCTCCGACCAAGCAGACAGATAGCAGAGACATGCTGAGATTCTTTGCCTTCAGATTCAACAGATTCACAGCCTAAATGGTTGATTTATCCTCTAAGCCGCTATACAGACCGTGTCCGAGCGCCAGAAATAGCACATCTACGTCATCACAACATCACTCACACCAGCTTGTAGAGATCTGCTATTCTTGGGGCATTTTTTATAATTACTGTATGTTTTCTTTGGGGTCGTTACTGTATGGGGTTCCCACACATACCACCGTATGCCAAAACAGTGGTTTTCAACGTTTTTTAGACAAGGGACCACCATTTATTCAGTATTTGAGCCACCAGGGAGCACCATTTGATGACATATTTTAGCCCCAAAGACCTAAAACTAAAGAGTTCTTCTGGTTTTGTTCACAATTCCAGGCTGGATTTTGCAAACAAAACAGTGTAGACTTCTTAATTAAATAGTGCTAATTCAGATGATGAATATTTTAACTCTTGAGAGTGTAAAAATGAAACCAAATGGACCCGCAAGGGTCCATTTGGTTTCATTTTTACGTTCTCAAGAGTTACATCTGGTTAACCAACTTTCCATCATTTAGCCTGGGACCACCTGGAACCTGGAATTAAGGATGGAAATCGATCTCAAGGACCACTGGTGGTCCTTGAGATCGATTTCCATCCTTAATTTAGGTGGAAAACCTGGGAACTAAATCGTTAAGAGGAACGTCTCCACCCATGTGTTTCTATAAAAACATTGGGCTCCATTTCCGTTACATGCTAAACACCTTATCCCAAATCCCTTATTTCGTTTTTACTTACTTAGTGGAGCGGTTTAGCTCTCTTATTAGGGCAGATTGTTCACTTTTTGAGAAAAGCGTGAAAATTGGTACACACATAGCCAAAGACATTTAAAAAATATTTGGATGTGGAGGCATCTTGAATTCCAAGATGGCGGCCCCAAAATCCAAGATGTCCTGCCCAGAAATGTGTTTTTTCCTTCATAACTTGAAATGCATTGATTTTACGCCCATAGATGTATTGAACGTTAATACAAAGTTGGCCATTACGGACGATTTGGTACCAAGTACGTGTCTGTATCTCCTACGGTTCTTGAGATACAGCATATAGGTACTTTCACAGATCGAGGAGAGCAAGACATTTGTAACATTGATTCTTAAGTCAATCCAATGGTCATACAGACATGAAAATTGGTACACACACTCTGCAAACCCCACTATTTCTAAAAGTACTGCATGCCCTGCAAAATTCCAAGATGGCAGTCCCCAAAATCCAAGATGTCTGTCCAAAAATGTGTTTTTTTTCCTTCATAACTCGAAATACGAAGATCTTAAGCCCCATAGATGTATTGAACGTTAATATAAAGTTGGGCATTACGGACATTTTGATACCAAGTACATGTCTCTATGTACTACGGTTCTTGAGTTACAACATATCCGTATTCATGAGGCACCAAAAGTGTAACATTTTGGCACATTTCACTATTTAACTCAAAGATCCCTTAATCACTTTCAGGAATCATTTTCAGGAAATGGACCTACATGTATCTGCTATCATAAACCACTTCAAGTTTCTCAATTGATGAAACGGGCCAGGAGTTATTAAACCGATCGTAAAGGGCTGTTTCAGTGCTAAATTTGCTGCGTATAGTTAGCGAACATAAGCCACCCAGAAATGTCTGTCTGTGCATCTGCCCTTCACAATAAGTGTATATCTGAAGCGGACGCACCAAGTGCAGCATGTGTCCTAGTATAATGGTATAATATGCTAATAGGCGTAATAGTGTAATAGGGCTAATAGTGTAATATATGCAATAGCGGTATACTGTAATAGGGTAATATATGTAATAGTGTCATAGTGTAACATGTGTAATAGTGCATTAGGGTAATATGTGTAATAGTGTAATAGGGCAATATGTGTAATAGTGTCATAGTGTAACATGTGTAATAGTGTAATAGGGTAATATATGTAATAGTGTCATAGTGTAACATGTGTAATAGTGTAATAGGATAATATGTGTAATAGTGTCATAGTGTAATATGTGTAATAGTGTAATAGGATAATATGTGTAATAGTGTCATAGGGTAATATGTGTAATAGTGTCATAGTGTAACACGTGTAATAGTGTAATAGGGCACTATGTGTAATAGTGTCATGGTGTAACATGTGTGATAGTGTAATAGGGTAATATGTGAAATAGTGTCATAGTGCAACATGTGTAATAGCGTAATAGGGTAATATGTGTAATAGTGTCATAGTATAACATGTGTAATGGTGTAATAGTGCAACATGTGTAATAGTGCAATATGTGTAATAGTGTAATATGTGTAATAGGCTAATACGTGTAATAGTGTAATATATGTGCAATAGTGTAATAGGGCAATTACACTATACAGCTATTTCATATACCACACTCTTACCTTAATGCACATATATTACACTATTACACATATTAACCTATTACCCTATTACACATGTTACACTATGACACTATTACATATATTACCCTATTGCACTATTACACATGTTACATTAAGACACTATTACACATATTACCCTATTACACTATTACACATGTTACACCATTACACTATTACACATATTGCCCTATTACACTATGACACTATTACACATATTACCCTATGACACTATTACACATATTATCCTATTACACTATTACACATGTTACACTATGACACTATTACACATATTACCCTATTACACATGTTACACTATGACACTATTACACATATTACCCTATTACACTATTACACATGTTACACTATGACACTATTACACATATTGCCCTATTATACTATTACACATATTACCCTAATACACTATTACACATGTTACACTATGACACTATTACATATATTACCTATTACAGTATACCGCTATTGCATAGATTACACTATTAGCCCTATTACGCTATTGCATATATTACACTATTACGCCTATTAGCATATTATACCATTATACTAGGACACATGCTGCACTTGGTGCGTCCGCTTCAGATATACACTTATTGTGAAGGAGGAATGCACAGACAGACATTTCTGGGTGGCTTATGTTCGCTAACTATACGCAGCAAATTTAGCACTGAAACAGCCCTTTACGATCGGTTTAATAACTCCCGACCCGTTTCATCAATTGAGAAACTTGAAGTGGTTTATGATAGCAGATACATGTAGGTCCATTTCCTGAAAATGATTCCTGAAAGTGATTAAGGGATCTTTGAGTTAAATAGTGAAATGTGCCAAAATGTTACACTTTTGGTGCCTCATGAATACGGATATGTTGTAACTCAAGAACCGTAGTACATAGAGACATGTACTTGGTATCAAAATGTCCGTAATGCCCAACCTTATATTAACGTTCAATACATTATGGGGCTTAAGATCTTCGTATTTCGAGTTATGAAGGAAAAAACACATTTTTGGACAGACATCTTGGATTTTGGGGGCTGCCATCTTGGAATTTTGCAGGGCATGCAGTACTTTTAGAAATAGTGGGGTTTGCAGAGTGTGTGTACCAATTTTCATGTCTGTATGACCATTTGATTGACTTAAGAATCAATGTTACAAATGTCTTGCTCTCCTCAATCTGTGAAAGTGCCTATATGCTGTATCTCAAGAACCGTAGGAGATACAGACACGTACTTGGTACCAAATCGTCCGTAATGGCCAACTTTGTATTAACGTTCAATACATCTATGGGCGTAAAATCAATGCATTTCAAGTTATGACAGAAAAACCACATTTCTGGGCAGACATCTTGGATTTTGGGGGCCGCCATCTTGGAATTCAAGATGCCTCCACATCCAAATATTTTTAGAATGTCTTTGGCTATGCGTGTACCAATTTTCACGCTTTTCTCAAAAAGTGAACAATAGTTTTGCTAACCCGCTCCACTAACTATTTTGAAAAGTTTTTTTTGGAATATTTCAACATGTCAAACTATTAGCATGTTGTGAGCTTGTAGACTGGCCATTTGAACAAGTGAAAAATGTCCTTTTTTTAAATAGTTTAAAAAGCCAAAGAAGTTAAGGGATAAGAGGTTTAGCAGTGATGAAAATGGAACCCACGGTGTCTAAAATGTTGAAATTTAACTCCTTGTCTTTATGAATGGACTCCTCTGTCCACACAATGGATACAGAACATTTCCTTTACATTGTCTTTATGAATGGACTCCTCTGTCCACACAATGGATATAGAACATTTCCTTTACATTGTCTTTATGAATGGACTCCTCTGTCCACACAATGGATACAGAACATTTCCTTTACATTGTCTTTATGAATGGACTCCTCTGTCCACACAATGGATATAGAACATTTCCTTTACATTGTCTTTATGAATGGACTCCTCTGTCCACACAATGGATACAGAACATTTCCTTTACATTGTCTTTATGAATGGACTCCTCTGTCCACACAATGGATATAGAACATTTCCTTTACATTGTCTCGTCTCCAGTGTCTCTGTGGTGAAAGAGACCCGAGACATTTACTCCAAGGTCTTGACAAGACCAAGACACATTGAGGCCTGAGACCAAGACAAGACCAGAAGATAAATGAAGTGCAGAGTGGTGAGACAGAGACAAGACCAAGACAGTTCAGGGCGAGACAAAGACAAGACCGAGACAAGGAAAATTTGTCTTGAAACTGGCATCGAGATGAGACGATGTCTCGAGAACTACAACCCTAAATCTGTGTGTGTGTGTGTGTGTGTGTGTGTGTGTGTGTGTGTGTGTGTGTGTGTGTGTGTGTGTGTGTGTGTGTGTGTGTGTGTGTGTGTGTGTGTGTGTGTGTGTGTGTGTGTGTGTGTGTGTGTGTGTGTGTGTGTGTGTGCGCACGTATGGATTCTACATCTAGCAAGCTCTCTCATTTTTCAAGATGTCGTAAAAGAATGATGTCCTTATGACTCACTAGTATAATAGTGAGTGTGTGCGTGCGTGCGTGCGTGCGTGCGTGCGTGCGTGCGTGTGTGTGTGTGTGCGTGCGTGCGTGCGTGCGTGCGTGCTCATACGCTGTGCATCACGTCAGAATCAAAACAATCCTCCTGTCTAACAGAGTGTATTAATTGCAATCTAAAGTCCATTAGTATCACATTGTGTTTATACACAGTGATCCCACAGCCAAGAAACACCAACATATGCTTGTGTTTCTACTTCAAAGCAATGGTCCGGGGACCACCAGTGGTCCCTGAGAGGATTTCTAGTGGTCCCCAGGTTAAATGATGGAAAGTTGGTTAAGGTTATGGCCTACTCAGTCTCATGTGAACACACCAGACAGTTTAGTACGTTAGTTAGCAAGTTAGTACATTCACTATTAAGATATTTGATGTTCATTAATCTGCCGGAACGTCCTTCCTATACAAACCCATTATAACTTAAAGCTCCATTTTAACCATGACAGATTATTTAAAAACAACGATGTCGCGGTGGGCACCGAAAATCCATCTCTGAATAGGCCTTTAGGAGGACAATATCAGTCACCAGGAAAAAGATAAGCTGTGTTCGATAAACTGTCATGGTTAAAATTGAGTGTTAAGTTACGGTATAATGGGTTTGTATAGGAAGGAGGCGGATACGCTAAAATGAACATCAATTATCTAAATACTGAAAGGAGTAACTTATAAACTGTCTGGTGTGTTCACATGAGACTGAGTAGACCATAAAATGACCAAAAGGTTTTTTTTTTTTTTTTTGAAAGTGGAAAATTCCTTTATGTCGTGTAACTTCACAACTAAAGCCCCCTCAACCAGACATGAATCCCCGGTATTAAGACCAGGGGCGGATTGGCACATATTTTCCCACCGGGACAATTTTGCCTTTGCCAGGCCACCCTGGGGGGGGGCAGCTGGTTAACCAGATGTAACTCTTTGAGAGCGTAAAAATGAAACCAAATGGACCCTTGCGGGTCCATTTGGTTTCATTTTTACACCCTCAAGAGTTAAAATATTCATCATGTGAATTCGCCCAACTTAGTCTACACAACTAGAGAATGTAGAAGATTAATGGTCATTTTGATCTGTATGTTCCAGGCGAGCATCTAGCACATTCTAGTGCATTTTGGAAGTGCCACTACTAGTGCATTTTGGATCTTGTCCAGCAGGCCACTAGGTGGCGCAGGCCACCGGGAAAACTCCCTGTACTCCAGATGGCCAATCCGCCCCTGATTGAGAATTATTTTGATGAATTGGTATTTCAAGGCTTTGTTTGGTTTGGTTTTAGTGGAGGTCTCCTTTTTTGACAGGTGTGTGGGGGTGGGGTGGAGGGGGGTAGGCACAGTTCGTTGGGGTCGGAATTCAAACCCGCAACACGCTGTAAAGCTGGCTTAACAGCCAAGGTGACTGGAAGCTCTGAAGCACAGCCCAGCTGGCCAGAAAACTTTACAAGTACTTTAAGCCATGTCCTGACCCTCGATTTGAGTTCCTGACACCAGATTATACAGTAGTTCCTTAGACCAGATTATAGCTGCAGCAACATTCTAGCTTTTGATGCTAGATTCTACAGTAGTTTCCGACACTAGATTCTAGTTATTGACACTAAATGATAGTTTCTGATGATAGGATCTACTTTTGACACTGGAATTTAGTTTCTGACGCTAGAATCGAGTTTTTGACACTAGATTCTATAGTCTCTGACACTAGATTCTAGTTTTTCTGAAAAATCTGTGCTCCTGTGTCCAAGGCCAAGCCAAGGACCACCAGAATTATCCATATTTGGCTGCAGACCCCCCATCTGAAAACACATTGTTCTAGGGATCCCCCAGATGCAAAAATTTGAGTTAAAAATGTTTGCTTCCAAAATAACATATTCAGAGATTTGCAGCACATTTTCACAATTTTTCAAAAATAGCAGAACAACAAGCTCATGTCGCGCCACTCGGTGGCGCGACATGAGCTTGTTGTGCTGCTTTTTTTTTTTGCCCTCGACCCGAAACCATTTGGCGCAGTTTGGTTCCTAGTTCCGTCCCACTTCCTCCTCCACAATACCATTTTCTTTTCAGTGCACCACAGCACCGTCGTTTACGGTACTCATTTTGCATGCCATTCTAAGCGAGAATTTACGGTAATGACCATCGCCGTTGCTCATATCGGGCGACGTTTTTTTAATCCATCCCCGCCGTTAAAACGTAGGGTTACTTTCTCTACAGACGGGATTCCAAAGTCTCCTCATCCATGACAGGGCATGAATGTGCAGATTGTCTTGGCCGTCCGCCAGTCATCTGCTGAAATGATCAGGGTCAACTTAATTAATGAGGGGGGAAGAGGGTGTCAAAAAAATACAGCCCTTAATAGATTTCGGAAGTCTTTTGACAAAGTATAAACTCTGGGGGTTGGGCTCGGGGGGGGGGGGGGGGGGGGGGGGGGGGGGGGGGGGGGGGGGGGGGGGGGGGGGGGGGGGGGGGGGGGGGGGGGGGGGGGGGGGGGGGGGGGGGGGGGGGGGGGGGGGGGGGGGGGGGGGGGGGGGGGGGGGGGGGGGGGGGGGGGGGGGGGGGGGGGGGGGGGGGGGGGGTTCAGACACCTTAATCAGCTATGAAAGCAAACAACGACTACAGATTTAATTAACTTAACACAATTGGCGCCCATTGAATCAAAGGCTGCCGGGTCGATTTGAGCACGCTCCGACTCACCCCAATCTGGGGGGGGGAGAGAGAGGGGGGGGGGGGGAGAGAGAGAGGGAGAGAGAAAGAAAGACCGAGAGAGAGAGAGAGAGAGAGAGAGAGCGAGAGAGAGAGAGAGAGAGAGAGAGAGAGAGAGAGAGAGAGAGAGAGAGAGAGAGAGAGAGAAAGAAAGACCGAGAGAGAGAGAGAGAGAGAGAGAGAGAGAGAGAGAGAGAGAGAGAGAGAGAGAGAGAGAGCGAGAGAGAGAGAGAGGAGAGAGAAAGAAAGACCGAGAGAGAGAGAGAGAGAGAGAGAGAGAGAGGAGCGAGAGAGAGAGGAGAGAGAGAAAGACAGAGAGAGAGAGAGAGAGAGAGAGAGAGAGAGAGAGAGAGAGAGAGAGAGAGGAGAGAGAGAGGGGGGGGAGAGAGAGAGAGAGGGAGAGAGAAAGGAAGACAGAGAGAGAGAGAGGGGGGGGGGGGAGGAGAGAGAGGGGGGGGGGGGCGGATGTTTTGGAGATTATTTTTTGGAGCGGTTTGAGCAGAGGAAAGCGTCGCTTCATTAGTTTTCCTGTTATAACAATCACATGGATGACATTTTTTGGCCCGATAAACGTTGATTCCAGATTGTGTGATTAAAACCCGATCGTCTAGCATAAACAACTTTATAGCCGGGAAATCCATTCATTCAGACTAATAATTTGCTACGTTGGTTCTTATTTTTTTTTTTCACCCTCACTTCATGACTCACAAAATGAGAGAGAGAGGAAGAGAGAGAGGAAAAAAAACATAGCAATCAGCCTGTCTTAAAATAACTAGCTCTACAGTAAAGTCGTGTTCCGTTAGTGGGAACAACGCGCTACCCAAACGTTAAACCCCTTAACTGGACTCCACCATGAATTTTACATTTTTAAAAAGATCTCCTGCCTGTATTGGACTGCCAAGTTCCTGATCTTCGAGTAGTCTGTTTGTCACACCAACTTGGAGTTCTCAACAGGCCTCGAAATTTAGGCCCGGCCCTATAGCCTCGACAACCAGGCTTTCATTTAGGGCCCGACCCGGCCCTAAATGTCGGGTTTGGTCCTGGTCGGGTTTGGGCAGAGTTTGAGAACTCTCGATCACAGTTTATCACCGCCCTAATGTAAAGTGAGTGAAGCTAGAGCCGAGTGTCTTAAGGCCCTGATACACCTAGCAATGTTTTGAGCAACATCAACAAGCAACGTCAACTATCAACGTTGACTTTTCACCTTTCTATAGAAAATGATCAACTCCTGGTTGTTCAGAAAAGTCAGATCTTTAGCGCCCTCTACTGGGCAACATTATGGAATCCTCCAATCACAGCCCTCCCTGGCATCACCTGATTCTTTCTCCTAGACTCCCACAGATAAACTTTTCTGAAACCACGGCTGCTGCTGCTGCTGCTTCACTGCTGTGGACGAAAACAAGGATTCAATGCAAACTAAGGCTTATTTTTTTCTGAGAGTGTACAAATGCAAATGCAAAAATCCATTTGGTTCACCTTTGTACACTCTCAGAAAAAATGAAAATGGTTGGAATTCCACTTTTAATGTTGCCTGTTGACATGTGTCTCATCATGTTGCCCGTTGATGTTGACATTGCTAGTTGATATTGATCAAAATATTGCTAGTGTATCAGGGCCTTTACACACCGTGGCAACGTCTTCTGGCTATTCAAAGATACACCTTCACACTCACATTGCTGCAATGAGGGTCAATTGGGGGTGCTTCGACATCTTCGACATGACAAAGTTAGAGAACATCTTCGACATGACAAAGCAAGAAAACCGCCTTCATGGAAAA
>CM076975.1:52164597-52249597 GCA_039105355.1 Benthosema pterotum | reverse complement strand
CTCCACTTCATACTCGTCTCTCACTTTTCAGAATGTTCAGCTGTTTAGCACGACGCCACGTTTCACCACAAACACCATAATTAAATGGGAGTCGGATTAACGAGGCGACGCAGAAACGTCAGTTTAGAAACCGGCACTCGGGTTTCCGAACGAAGCCTTTAGCAGTGCGAAAACGTGTCAGATTAAAAACTGTAAACTGAGACGCACTGTACGGCCTTGCCTACCCCTCATCCCTAAACTTGTTCACATGTTTTTTTCTTTACTATTTTGAAAAACTGCACAGGCATTTTTTTGAGCATGCATTTTTGAAAAACATATCTTTCAATTCGCTGGGACTTTAAGGATGACCTTAGTTTTTTTTTCAACCAAGGTTCATGTTATAGGTTGTTATTAAAGAAAAGATGGGCGTTAATTGTTTTACATTCCTTGCTTTCTTTAGTTTTAGGGATTTTAGATATTAAAGGGGGCATTCGAACAGGGTACTAATACATATTTGTTTTTGTTTACAAAAAATTAAAACAAATTCTTTTTTAAATCATTATTATTTACTACAGTCCATATAAACCCAGGACATTACATCTGGCCACAAATGATCTACTGAATGTGACAAAACTGCCATATTGAGCCTCTGGGTCAGCACGCACAAATATGTGTATTTCTGTGGCCAGTTATGATTTTGGGGGTTTATTAGGACTGAAGTAGATAATAATAATAAAAAAAATCACTTTAAACAAAAATGTGTTTAGTTGTAATGCCCCTCTCAGAGCTAAAATCCCTAAAACTAAAGAAAGCAAGGAATGTAAAACAAGTAACACCCTACTGGGGTTAGGGGTAATGACAAGCTAGCCTCGACACCCGGCTTTCATTTTCGTTCGCCTTGCGCGAAAACGGAAAGCCTGGACTAACGCGCGTTGGAAAGTGGCCTTCAAGTGGGAGTGAACCTTCCGGGGTGGGCGTCGCTCTAAATAATGTGACGTAGAACAGCAGTGGACGGGCGCGGGAGGGGCCGGAGATGACGACACGTTAGTGAGATCAAATCAGAGCGCAGCACTTCCGCCGTGTGGATCCCACGACACCCCCGCCCCCCAAGGCCAAAATCATTGAGGGCTAGACCAGGTTAATGACAAGCTAAAACATGAACCTTGGTTGAAAAAACAAAACAAAAAACAAAGTTGTCCTTTAAAAGGTGGAAGATCATTTTTGATGTTCCTTCGTGTTAGACCACGCTTTTTGTTAAGGCTAGAAATCCTTAAAATCCTGTAAAACTGTAAATCCACCTGACCTAAAAGGCCAACAGTAAAATGAAGCTTCACCCAACCTTTTACTGCCATCCTTTAACCAGCCGTGGACTCAGTGGGTTGTAATAGCACATTAAGTGCTGCTCTTTTTTTTTCTCACTATAATTATTGTGGATTTGTGTTTTTGGTCATTATGTTTTGTTAGTGTAGCTGAGAGCACTCACAGCCAAGGAAAGGCATCAGCACCAGCTTTAGACCGCTTTCATAACCCTTTGTATTCCTCCACCAACTCTTCTTTCAAGTTTTTGCCCACGATTTAGTAGGTAGCTGTCAAAGCGATGGTCAAAATAACAATTCTTCTACGATTTCTAATTGTGTATATTTTTGAAGATTAAGTAATAGACATTTAAGTAAGCCCCGCCCTCTCCCCAGTGTCCAACCAAGGCTAGGCCACTTTCCATCCGAGCTAATTCATTCCTACGTAAATATCATGGACATTAGACATTAAATACTGGATTAATTTTTGGAACCAGACCTTTTAAAACAATGTTTTATGTAAAGTGTTGAGGACGTAAAATGAAACCAGGATCCATTCGGTTGATATGATTTGTCATGACCCAAAGTGGCTTTGTCCACTGCTAAAACATCTTTATATAAGTACTTAATTTTAAAGTCTATGAGAAAAATGAACAGGGAAATCTCTTCCGGAACAGGCTCTCTGACGTCACTGCGGAGCTCCGTACATCATACAGGCAGAGTGTATAGGGCTTACATGGCATTTCAGAATAATTGTGCACGTACAGAGATATTATGAGCAGACATTTCAGTGCAGCCAGTGCTAATGTCAACGATCCAATATTTACTGATATGGGGGCAGACACAACAGTGAGAAACAGACCCCTGTCCACAAAACACCCCCAAAAAGGTACTGTATGTTAACCATTAAACCCCCTGTCTAAAGTACAAATCAGAGTAAGTCACATGGTGAGTTAGATACCGCCTAGTCAGAGTTAGAGGCCTTAAAGCGTACGGTCGAAGACAGGTGTGATTTCATATCCAAATATTGTTCATTCATACTGCATTCTGTTGGCTTCTGACTTTGTGATTGAGGAAGAAAGTAATATTAAAGGGTGACTCCACCCATTTTCAACATTTTACTATTCAACATTCATTGAGATACCTTCAAGGTGTTGGGTGGACATGATAAAAAAAAAAAAAGTTCCCCCATTCTGTGTTTCAAGAAATGGAGGTCTGAAGAAAACCACTAACGTGTGAAACATCTTGATGACGTCATCAAGATGTATTTTCACATGTTATGGGTTTCTTAGACGCTTCTTTTTTTCTGAGAGCGTAACAAATCGAACCACATGAACCCGTTAGGGTTCATTTGTTTCCATTTTTTACGCTCTGAGAAAAAAATCTCACTGCCTGCATGGCCAAACAGACTTTTAAGTACAGAAACACAATCAAAGCCATTCTGCCACGATTAGCCTGTTAATTCACACCCTAACAGCAGCCAACAAATTAGTAGCATCTGTAGTATCCGTATATCAAAACAGAGGACAGTATAACACACAACACACAACAGTATAACAGTGATGGGGATAACGACGTTATTGATAACTTCGTTACGTAGTCAGATTAGTTTTATTAGTAACGGAGTAACCTAACGAGTTATTTTGCAATTTAGTAGTTAGTTACTTAGTTACATTTCCAAAAAAGTAACTTGTTACTATAGTTCGTCGCAATTCATTTTCTTGAGGACTGCCCGGTGTTGTAGCGTATATTCCTCCTTCTGTTATGGTAGAATAAGCGACTGCACGTTGTGGCTTCATCCTTCTGCGAGTGATGTGCGTAGTTTACATTTTCTGTCTGCACATCCTGTAAATCCGCTAAGAAATAATAGTAAACCTACTGTCTAGCTGGTGTCTAGTTATTTACTCTAGTATGAATCTTTTATTTTGAAAAGGAAGAAAGAGGAAGTCCGCTGGCTGCTTGCGTAGTGAAGCAGCTACTGTAGGCGCGACTTGCTAAAAGTCTTGTAAACAATGACGCCGTACACTTTTGGATTAATTTTTGGATTAACACGCGCACTCTCGATTGGGAATCGGCTATAAACTCTGGCTGCGTTATTAGGTGAGTAATGTTTAATTCATTGTTTGGCCGCCGTGCCTTGTCTTAGACTGTCTAGTTGATAGGCTGGGTTACGATGGTCAGTTGAGAAGCCTGCAGGAGCTGCTGTTGTTGTTGCCGCCGTGCAGCATGGAGAGGGCATCATCATGCTATCTGACTGGTTGTACCGCGTACAGCATAATATTGTCTGTAGGACTACTGTGGATCTGACATAGCCTACTTTGTTAGCAACCTAGTTCATAGTGGGTGATGGGTGACATGGTGTCACTGTTGACTAGTTGTTGTCGGTGGTGGTTCATGTCATGTGTGCAACATGGAATGCGACTCATGCACTGGTAATACAATGCAACTAAATTGTGCATACATTTAAACAAAGAGAAAAGGGGTATTTTAATTGTGTTCAGGAACGGAAAATACGGAAAATAATCTATTACGTTACTTTTTATAGAAAGTAACTTGTAACTTAACGAGATTAGTTTTAGGGGGCAGTAGTCCAATAACCTAACGTCGTTAGTTTATAAAGTAACGATACCCAACACTGAGTATACAACACAACACAACCACAAACAAACCACAGATTTGGCTTAAAATGTCGATGCTAAAATCCACAAAAGGGCCAAAGCAGATTTTACATTTTAGTTGACCGCCAGATAGACACCTCCACATCACATCACAAAATAGTTACTATTTTAATGGTCACTATTTAAGTAACCAAGTAGTAATCAATTAATAATTTTATCCAGTGACTAACTGCCTTATAAATCATAACCTATGATGTTGTTTACAAACTGATAGTTAATGATTCTAAAGAGATGCGACTTCAGAGTCCAAAGTATATATGTACACTTCAATTGCACAGCAGCACAGATCTCTGATGTCTAGGGACCAACGTGTTTGCCTCGAATTTGCCAGGGAGAAGAAAAAAAAAAACACACGCAATTACAGGTAAACACTTTCTGAATGAGGCAAACATTGCTTTGTAAAAAAAAAAAAAGCGAGTGCTGACCCACAGTCACTAATGATTAAGGAACGGCTGGCTAATCATTACCGCGCTACAGTGATACAGTCCTCCCTGTCCCAGAGGGATTTCCTCAGAGAAGAGAAGCCTGAACGTGAGGAAACATCCATTCCACAAAACTTTTTCTCTTCCCTTTTATTTTTTAAACCAATTACTCCTGAGAGTCAGTCTCTGGGCAGTCAACATGGCGTGCCCTGCAGCCCTGCAAGCCAGCGTGGTGGCCTTAGCCCGCGACATCTGTCCTTTCCCAGACTACACCCCGCACCCTCACTTCGACCGGTTCCTGTCCGTCAACTCCTCCGCCAACCTGCTGGACCACTACGCGTCCGTGCAGGACGCGCTGCGCGGGGCGCAGCGGCCCGAGTTCGCACGGCGCCTTAGGACCACCTTCGGTCGGGAGGGCAAAGTCACCATGGGCGGCGTGGGGGTGGTGGCTCTGTCCCTGGCCGTGCTGTTCGACACGCTGGCCAAGCAGACGGCGGGGCAGTGGGGCCCGGACACGGGGCCCATCCGCGGCCTCTTTAAGAAGGAGCTGGGGGGACGTTACCACGCCATGGTCCCCGTGGTCAGTGAGTACCTGAGGCTGGTGCCGCACATCTCCAACAACCCCACCAGGATGAGGGAGGAGTCGGAGAGGTACTACCGCCAGCTGCACCACCTGAGGTTGGACCGCGACCGCAAGGAGAGGTTCAGCGACCTGGAGGCCGTCAACGCCATCCTGGCCGGGAAGTTCACCGACCACCTGCGCGTCCACCTCGTCCGCCTCACCAACGAAACAGAGGTGCAGGCCATCGAGAGATCCGTGTTCCGGGACAAGTTTGGCTTCGTGGAGGGGGAGGGCGGCGCGAGGCGAAGGCGGCAGCCGGAGTTAAGGTATCTTTATTCTCTTAACTGCGACGCTGAGGCCGCCAGCACCGTGTTCCTGGAGGAACTGGACAAGCTCATCCAGACCAACGAGGACTATAAGAGGTGCAAACCGCAGCAGGACCAGCTCAGAGCTCCCACCGTGCTGCACCACGTCGCCAGCACCGCCGTAAGGAACGTCATCCAGGCCGAGTTACGAGGACTTTACCCTCACGAGGAAGAGCTGAAGGCTCAAAGGGGGGATTTCGACCTCAAGGCCAACTGGAAAGTAGACGATTGGGTTTGAATGATTATTGATAACCTTGTGTGTGAAGATGGAATTCAAGAATAATTTATTATTAGAACTTCAGCTCGGAAAAGCTGAGTGAGTACAGAAGTGAATCTTTCAAGCCTGCTTTCTCAACTCACTGTTTTCTGTAAGACTTTAATCTACAATACATGAATATTGAGTGAAACTTAAGTTAATAAAACTGAAGTTAATAAAACATTTGCTATTTTACTTATTTTTGTTTGGTTATTGATGTGATTCTGTAATATGTAATTGTAATTAGCCAGGATAGTTTAATTGATGACAAACTATTATTGTACTTGACATTACTAGACAGACCATAATAGTTAAATGTAATAGAGGCCACTTTACTGTGTACATATTTTTTGTAAACAGATTTGTTTAAAGACAAAATCTAACTCCACCTCACCCCCACTCTATTGGCTCATTATGAATCTGCTGGAGACTGGAGACCCCCCCCATGATTGTTGACAACAACAAAGTTCTGGAACGTCTGCTGGACAAAGCAAGAGTCTGTCTGCAGGGAAACAGCTGCAGCATCAATGTAGAAGCAACGTTGTGGAGAAAAAGGCAAAAAAAGGTATTATCTATAGCTATTTTGATTCTTGGCTAAAAAGCCCGTTTTAAGACAGAACAGTATTTGCTAAAACAAACACACACACAAGCGTGCATAAAGTCTCCACTACAAACACACTAGAGCAGTGGTTTTCAACCATTTTGATACCAGGGCCCACTATTTACACAGCGTTTGACATTTCAGCCCCACAGACCCGCAAACTAAAGATTTCTTTTGCTTTTGTCCACAATTCCAGGCTGGATTTTTGCAAACAAAGCAGGCAAACATACAGTAAATCAAAATGACCATTCTTTTACAATGTGTAGACTTCTTACTGTACTGTAATTACGTGGTGTTAATTCAGATTGTGAATATTTTAACTCTTGAGAGGGTAAACATGAAACCAAATGGACCCGTAAGGGTTAACCAACTTTTCCAACTTTTCATCAGGTTAACCAACTTAGCTGGGGACCACCTGGAAGCCCTCTCAATGACCACTGGTGGTCCCCGGACCACCGGTTGAAAACCCCTGCACTAGAGTGGAGTGTGTGAGTTGAATGTGTTTTACAGCAGCGTGTAAGGAAGGGGCAGCCTTAAATCAAGGGTCTAACAGGTGCATGTGGTGAGTTCTCCGGTAAAAGGACTTTAAATCAGGTGCTGTGATGTGAGCACTGAAAGCTCCCTATGCCTGTCACGGACAGCTCTAATGCTCTCTCAATCAATCAGTTCGCTTCAATCAGCTGAAATTAAGTTGAAAATGAAGACGAGCAGCGGCGGTGCTAAAGAGCTTATTCCACCACCATGTAATCGAAACAGAGAGCTAAGCCCGGGTCTGTTAGGGGTCTGAAATGGCATCAGGTCTGACGCTCAATGCAGTGTGTTATTTGGACGGTATAATAACAATATTTACCCTAAGAATAACTCTAATAAATATAAAGGCCCTGATGAAATCTTTGTTGTGTATTTTTTGAGAAAAAAAAAAGAAAATGCATGGCAGAGCAAACACAGGTCATTAGTGTTTCTATTTTTTTTTTTTTTACTTCTCCTATGCATTTTCTTTACCATATAACAGCAGTGTTGTAGTTAAGACCACCTAAATCGAGTCCAAGACCAAGTATAAGTATGAGGCCAAAAAGAGAACAAGACCAAGACCTAGAGGGGACGAGATTGATGCCAAGATCTAGAGAGTTTGAGGCCAAAAAGACATTTTTTGATTGTTCTGTAGTAATAGTAGAACAGAACACATTACAGAGACTTTAGCTGTTACTATACAATACTAACTGTCAGTTTGCGGACTCGTAGCTATGCGCACGTCATCCAGCACTGCGCTCTGTATAAGACAGCTGTCTTTATGAATGGGCTCCTCGCTCCACACAATGGATATAGAACATTTCCTTTGCATTGCCTCGTCTTGAGTGGCGAAAGAGACCCGAGATTTGCTCATGACAAGACCAGTATAAAGTGAGGGTGAGACCAAGACATGACCACGAGACAAATAAAGTGCAGAGCGGCAATACCGAGTCAAGTCCAAAAATAAGGCAGGGACAATGAAAATATGTCTTGAGACTGGTCTCGTGACGAGACAATGTATCAAGAACTACAACACTATATCATAGAATATGAACATGAAATGTAAAACGATAAATAATGCATAGGAAAGACATCCCACATTATTTGAACCAAGATACCAAGGTCCATCTAAAAGCTAAATTATTTTATTCCATTCTCTTAGCCTTTACAGGTCACCGATTACAATAAAGACCAGGAATCATGGAACTGTCGATCATTCTGAGTATTTCACACATCAAGGCTTCAAGCGGAGTGTGACTCTGACAGGCAGAACCCGCCAGGGCCATACGAGCTGCGCTGCGTACGCTACGTACGCATGCATGGATGCATGCATGCGGCACATATCAATCCGGGAGATTCTCCTTCTCTGGCAGCAAATCTCCTGTCCATCTCCGCTCTAACTCTTTCTGTACTATAAAACACATTTTGGTGTCATCCTGATACTTTAGCGATTGAAAAATAGCAGATCTACAAGCTCATAGCGCGCCACAGAGTGGCGCGTTATGAGCTTGCAGCTCTGCTATTTTTTGAACAATAGTGGAAATGTGGCGCACATGTTTGAATATATTATTCAGAAGTAGCCATTTTAACTCAAATCTTTGCTTCTGGGGGATCGCTACCACAACATGTTTTCACATGGGGGTCCGCAGCCAGATATAGATAATTCTGGGGGTCCTTGGCATGAAATACTGTATGTTGAGCATCACTGACAATAGATTTTTACAGAAAACCTACAATCTAGTGTCAGAAACTAGAATCTACTGTCAGAAACTAGAATCTGGCGTTAGAACCTAGAATGTAGTGTCAGAAACTAGAATGTAGTGTTAGAAACTAGAATGTAGTGTCAGAAACTAGAATGTAGTGTCAGAAACTAGAATCTACTGTCAGAAACTACAATGTAGTGTCAAAAACTAGAATGTAGTGTCAGAAACTAGAATGTAGTGTCAGAAACTAGAACCTACTGTCAGAAACTAGAATGTAGTGTCAGAAACTAGAATGTAGAGTCAGAAACTAGAATCTACTGTCAGAAACTAGAATGTAGTGTCAGAAACTAGAATGTAGTGTCAGAAACTAGAATCTACTGTCAGAAACTAGAATCTACTGTCAGAAACTAGAATCTACTGTCAGAAACTAGAATCTACTGTCAGAAACTAGAATCTACTGTCAGAAACTAGAATCTACTGTCAGAAACTAGAATCTACTGTCAGAAACTAGAATCTAACGTCAGGACATAGTAGGCTAATCTGGCAGCCAGTAGATGCTGGCGGAGATAATACCATACGAGTGCATGTTTCACTTTTTTTCCTCCCCCTGCGTCAGCCCCATTCTGGGGCTGGATGAGACAGCTGACCTGCAGCAACCTCCTGTCAGTACAGGAGACATCGCCAGCAGACCAAAATCAGATCACACAACTAACAGATTTGTCACAACGCTGGTTGTGCCACTTATCTGGAGTACAGGGACCAAAAAACACCTGAATGTGGCACTGCTGAGAGAAAGAGAGAGAGGAGAGGAGAGCTATGGGCTGCAAATGGGGAACGGCACTTTTCCCCGTAAGTGTTGATTCTTCACACGAACACACATGGTTGCACGGCACATGGTGCTTGTTAGATGGCACAGGTACAGTTAACTGATTCCAACCTGACAGTTTAAAGTGCAAATAACATGGAATTTAACTTTCTTTTTGTCTGTGTGTTTTTGGTGCTCCCATGTGTGTTTTCTGTAACAATCAGTCTTTCATATCATATTGAAACATAACCCCAGAAAAATGCCTAAACCTAACCTAATTATATTATTGAAAATATATAGTCTGCGCTTGTAGGTGGCAGGAGCAGGATTCAAACTCACGTAGCATAGATGCATGGATTCCAAGTCGGCGCAGCGGTATACAAGACAGCTGTCAGATCAGGGATTTGGGGTTCTACTAAAAGGTAAAGCTTTCTACGGTTACTAGTAGTAGCCGACAGGGCAAAACAAGCGCCACTTCTCAAACTCATCCTAGAGATAAAAATCTCGCCTCTACTACTTCCCTTCCTTGTAGAGAAGCTGTATGGAGGACGTTCATGACCTCATGAACATCCCTTCATAACTACAACAACTACCACACACATAAAACATTCAGAGAAAGTCTTCCTGGTTTCAACTAGTCTTGGGCCGATATTGATTGTTTAATATCGGTATTGATAACGTGTTAATTAGCTCGATATTACCGGTATTAAACACTAGATAGCAATGGCGTGCAAACAGAGTCGGACACATTCCACCAGTCACCTGGTTCCCAGAATTGCGACATTGAGGGGTCAGAAATAGTTGGAAATACATTGATCCAGAAAGCCTAGCCCAAATAAGGTCTATTTTAGGCATGTATGTAACATGAAAATTGTTTGTATAGTTACAATTAGTTACAAAGCAAGTCTCATTGCTCATATTTTAATAGAATACAGTATAATGCCGGTATTTGATGATATTCAGTATTCAATATTTTTCATAGACCCAATGATATTACTCGGTATTGATTTCCAATATCGCGATAAAGGGTAATACCGGTATATTGCCCAAGACTAGTTTCAACAGGATTCCCGTACAGAACAGGTTAAAAGTAGCCCATTATTAGTGACAACTCCTTTCAAAGTCAATAGATATTTTCCGTGCTGCTTAGCATATATATTCATAATACGTTACGTACTGGTGAGCGCCGGCATGTGTGTGCATACGTACATACGTGCGTGTGTGTGTGTGTGTGTGTGTGTGTCAGGGGCGGATATAATATGTCCCATATAGGGGGGGGGGGGGGGGGGGGGGGGGGGGGGGGGGGCAAGAGAAACATGTCGGTGGGGCAAGAGAAAATGGCATGGGTGCGGCTGCACTCATACCATTTTCAGTTACAAGACTTTTATTAGACAAGTCAAGCAAGCACGCGTAGTTGTTGAAGTTGAAACAGACACGCAGCATGCATAAAGCTAAAGGTCTGACTCAGAGAGTTTTCTGTTTTCAATGATGAAATGCTGTTGGTTTAGTGGTGACACAGCTGTAGTTAGTTAGTAGCAGTAGTAGTGTTTCAGATCATTTTAAATATAAGCACTTTAATTTGAAATATCTTGGGTTGTTTTGCATGGCATCGTGTTTGGGGGGGCAGATTGGGTATTCAGGGGGGCATTGCCCCCCCATGCCTATGCCTAGATCCGCCCCTGGTGTGTGTGAGACAGGAAGACGCGCTGCTCTCCCGCCTGACCCAGAGTGTTGCAGTCAGAAGGAGACGCGATGCGAGCGGTGCGCTGCGAGGAGTCGAGGGAGGGGCTGATTTCTCCTGAGACGTGATGAGGCGAACGTTTCATGTAGGGCCTCATCGTCTTTCCATTAGGTTCGGTAAAGAGGTGTGTGGATCAGACAAGAGGCTCTCCCATCAAATCAGCGCCCGGGAAAAGCCAATTACGCTGACAATAACTCAGTGTGTCCTGACTAGATTCTAGTTTCTAGCGCTAAATTCTAGTTTCTGACACCAGATTGTAGTTCATAGCACTAGATTCTAGTTTCCTACGCTAGATTCTAGTTCCTAACGCTACTATAGATTCTAGTAGAAATATTCTATTTTCAGACGTTAGATTTTAGTTTCTTAAGCCATATTCTCGTTTCTGGAGCTAGATTCTGGTTCCTGAAGCCAGATTCTAGTTCCTGGCGCTAGATTCTAGTTTCCAACTCGGGATTCTAGTTTCAACTCGAGTTTCTAGTTTCTGGCACTAGATTGTAGTTTCTGACACTAGATTCTGTTTTTTTTTTATGAAAATTCCGTTCTGTGTCAGTGATGACCAAAATATTTCACACCAGGAACCTCCAGAAATATCTGTGTTTGGCTACGGACCCACATCTGAAAACATTTTTTTTCAAAAATAGCACGACTCCAAAAATATCAGACCTACAAGCTCATAGCGCGCCACCGGGTGGCGCGCTATGAGCTTGTAGATCTGATATTTTTCAACTTCTAAAGTACATAATGCTTAGAACACCAAAACGCGTTCAGTACACAAATGGGATAAACCGTCTCTGTAGCAACGGATGGCAACCAGACATAATACACACAGCTAGGAATACGTGGAAAACAGCAGCGAGAGTGGATTTGGAGTCGGCAAAGACCGGAGTCAAATGCTGATGGTTAGACGCTGCAATTTAGTGCATTATACTGAACATGGACTGCATAACGCAGGGTGTAATACAACTAGGGCAATACCATTTATAATACAAGGTAAAGTAGTAATATGTTATATAGGAGTAAAGTGTGAAAAATACCGTAATTTCTGGACTATAAGCCACACCTGAAAATAAGCCGCACCAGCTAAAATTGGGGCAAAATACTGATTTTTCCTTGTATTAGCCGCACCTGACTATAAGCTGCAGACAACCACTTCATGTTAGAGCAGTGGTTTTCAACTTTTTTGATACCAGGGCCCACTATTTATTCAGCATTTGAGCTACAGACCACCATTTGACAACATTTTTCACCCCAAAATTAAAGATTTCTTTTGGTTTTGTCCACAATTCCAGGATGGATTTTCTCAAACAAAACAGGCAAAACATAGAGATCAAAATGACCATGACTTATTAAGTGGTGCTAATTTAGATGAATATCATACCTCTTGAGAGAGTAAACAGTAAACAGCAAACCAAATGGACCCCGCAAGGGTCCATTTGGTTTCATGTTTACGCTCTCAAAGAGTTACATCTGGTTAACCAACTTTCCATCATTTAGTCTGGAGGGCCCACCTGGAACCCGCTCAGGGACCACCACTGGTGTTTAAAAAAAAAAAAAAACACCTGTAAAAATCCATAGATTGGCCGCACCGTTGCATAAGCTGCAGGGTTAAAAAAGTAGCGGCTTATAGTCCGGAAATTACGGTAAATCAGGGGTAGGCAACCATACGCAAGGGTGCCAACATTGGCAGAGCGAAGGGTGATCACTGGCACACTGGCATAATGCACAATGGCATATGTACGAGGGAGATGATTTCTCCCTTTAAATAACCATACATTTATCTCTCTCTCAAATTCGGGCAAATCCGGCACACACTTCTACATTCATTCAAAGACAGGTGTCATTTTCGTGATGATGATTACAACGTCCTGATGTGAAAGAAGACAGTCCAAAATATGTTATTAATCATCTGATTTTATTTGCAAGAGTTCTCGGAATTCAACCTATTAGCTTTTTTTGTACGAGTTCTCAGAATTCCACTTAACGACATGGCAGACTGAAAGAGAAAAAGAGAGAATCAATAAGCAGACTTTGCTGCATAGAATATCTATACACTAGCATGCTATTGTATTATTGTATTGTGTCTGGGTGGCTCAGTCGGTAGAGCCTCTCTCGCCTTTGGACAACGAGGTCACAAGCTCGATCCCCGAGCACACGCGTAGCATGGCCTGGGTCAAGCCATGTGTTACACTAAGTACTAGGCCTGACCCCCCCAAAAAAATCAGTTGAGGTTCAATCGATGGGCACAGCCAGGAGTCGATCATGAAGTTAAGCTCTGGAGGTGGAAGGGGCGGATGTAACCTGTCCCATTTGGGGGGCCAATGAACATGTTGGATGGGCAAGAGAAAATGGTATGGGGGCGGCTTCATCGCCCGTGTCGCTTCACGCCACAGGCGATGAAGCCTGTGGTTGCAACAGACACGCAACAATCATAAAGCTAAAGGTCTGACTCAGAGAGTTTTCTGTTTTCAATGATGAAATGCTGTTGGTTTAGTGGTGATACAGCTGTAGTTAGTTAGTAGGAGTAGTCGTGTTTCAAGTCATTTTAAATATAAGCACTTTAATTTGAAATATCTTGGGTTGTTTTGCATGGCATCGTGTTTTTTTTGGGGGGGGGGGACTGGGTATTTAGGGGGCATTGCCCCCCCCCCATGCCCATGCCTAGATCCGCCCCTGGGAGGTGGCCTGTCTTGGGCCGTGAGCCATGCATGCACTTTGCAGAGCCTGGCGGTTGCATGCAGCACACCTCCTCCAACATCAACAACAACAACACTCACAGTGGGCCTTCGCATGTAAACGTTGGAGGCGCAGGCCATGAGTCATGCATCTCCCTGCAATTAACCAGATATGGAGCTTATATACTGTAGCTTGCCTACAGTTCAGCAAAACATATGAACGTTCAGGCAGGCTGTTTGATGCATGCTTCATCTAGGCTATAATTAAGCAACCAAAACATTGAAACGAGTGTACAATAAACATAAGTTGTACAGTATTTATAGTTGTCTCCACCAGGCCGAAGGCATGGGGAGAGACTATGTTTTGCACTCTGTCCATCTGTGTCCATCCGTCAGCCAGCCTAATCTCGCCTGATTTCGTTTGTGGCTGGGATTGAGTTAAATCAATTTAAAAACGTCCATAACAAAAGAACAAGGTTCGAATACAAGCGGCCGAAATGAGTTTTCTCCGGCGGGTGGCTGGCATCTCCCTTAGAGATAACGTGAGAAGTTCAGTCACTCGGGAGAGACTCGCAGTAGAGACGCTACTCCTTCGCTTGGAAAGGAGCCAGCTGAGGTGGTTCTGGTTCATCTGGTTAGGATGCCTCTTGAGTGTCTCCCTAGCGAGGTCCTCAAGGCACGTCCCACTGGGAGGTGATCCTGGACCAAGGACCAGATGGAGGGATTACATTGACTCTCTGGCCTTGGATCGCCTTGGGATCCCCCAGTCGCCAATGTTGCTCATAACACTCCAGTGTTATCGGCTGAGACTGATAATAAGCCTCTCTCAGCCTACTTATACTGTATACAAGACTTCAGAACCGGCGATTTCTAGTCTTGGGCGGTATTGATTTTTTTTTTAATATCGGTATTGATAACGTGTTAATTAGCTCGATATTCGATATTACCGGTATTGACCACTAGATGGGAATGGCGTGTTTGTAAAGTTACAATTAAAAGTCTCATTGCTCAAATAGAATACAGTATGTCGGTATTTGACGATACTTTTTATAGACCCAACGAAATTACTCAGTATTGATTTCCAATATTGCGATAAACGGTAATACCAGTATGTTGCCCAAGACTAGCGATTACACCCTCCCATGGTTACTAAAGTAGGATTGCAGACAGTACTACTGTACTGTGCACTGTATAGTATATACAGTATACTGTACTGTATATCCTCAGGTCTGACACACCAGAGATCCATGCCTACAGAGACTTATTCCCACCACACACTGCAGCAGCACATCTCTTTGCCTTTCCTTTTTCTGTTTTTCTTCTGGTCTTTAGAGAGCAGCCTGTTGTTTCTCCACATCCTCAGTTATTGTAGGACAGTGGTTTTCAACCTTTTTCATTCCAGGGCCCACTATTCATTCAGCGTTTGAGCCACGGACCACTATTCGATGATATGTTATCCCCACAAAACCCCAAACAGACCCCTAAAGGTTTATTTTTGTTTTTGTCCACAATAACAGGCTGGATTTTGGAAACAAAACAGGCAAACATAGATAAAACATAATGACCATTCCTCTACATTCTCTAGTTGTGTAGACTTGGGCTAATTCAGATGGTGAATATTTTAACTCTTGAGAGCGTAAAAAATGAAACCAAATGGACCCGCAAGCGTCCATTTGGTTTCATTTTTTACGCTCTCAAAGAGTTACACCTGGTTAACCAACTTAGCATCATTCAGCCTGGGGCAGGGGGACCACCTGGAACCCTCTCAGGGCCCACTGGTTGTCCCCGAACCATCCGTTGAAAACCCCTGTTGTGGGATGTTATAGTGTGAAAAATGATTCACTAAAAAATCCCAACCACAGACTCAGGCTCAGTCCCAGTGTGACCTGCCCTGGGAGGCGGGCTGGAGGCCTGGAGCCTGACCCCCTGGCCTCCCACTGGAACGCCTGGGGACGGGGGTGGCTGGACGGACTGGAAGGGCAGGAGAGGTCTGGCTATGAGGCCAGAAGGTTAATGTGGGATATAGGGAGACCCCTGGGGCCACCCTTTCACACATGCAACAAGCAAATGAATGGTGGGATTCTATCAGGCAAGGAGGACTGATATTTCACACAAAAAAAGAAAAAAGAAAGTTTGGCTAAAGTATGATTTTCAGTGTCGTCGCTACGTATACGTATGCGAGGCTGCGAGTACAGGGCAACACGCCAAGTAGGGAAACAAAACATGCCAAGCCAACTTTTTAAATATATAGACACATAAATAAATAAATAATAAACTAGATCAGCACTCGGTGGAGTGCAAACGGGCGTGTTGCGCACAAGTAGGCCATAGCCTACTTGTGCATGAGCAGAGCAGGCTAATACTGGGCTAATAATCGATTCCACCGATTTCCAACATTTTTCTGAGAGCGTACAAATGCAACCAAATGAACCCTAACGGGTTCATTTGGTTCCATTTGTACGCTCTCAGAAAAAAAAGGCGTCTAAAGAAACATTGTGTGGATTTCTTCAGACCGCCATTTCTAGGAAACACAGAATGAGGGAACGTTTTTTATTATGTCCAACCAGCACCTCTAAGGTATATTAATGACATTAGAATGTTGAAAATGGGTGAACTTCCTCTTAATGGTCAGCTACATGCCTGATGCTTTGACCAAACCAGTTTTACCAGACAATTAGAGCGAATGGTGAGAAAGATACAAGGAAAGTAATCATTTCCCATGTTTTCCGTCTCACAGAGCAGAGGAAGGAAAACAGAACAATTACTGTCAATGAACTTGTTTTCTGGCCTGTCTGTCGGATGCTGGCCATTAAAATAAATCCAGACCATTTGTTTCTGCAAAGCCGGATGTGAAAGGACAGGTGTTGTCTAGAGCCTGGTACTGTGTGTGTGTGTGTGTGTGTGTGTGTGTGTGTGTGTGTGTGTGTGTGTGTGTGTGTGTGTGTGTGTGTGTGTGTGTGTGTCAGAGGCGGATCTAGGCATGGGCATGGGGGGGCAATGCCCCCCTAAATCCCCAGTCTGCCCCACCAAACTTGATTGCATGCAAAACAACTTTCAAATGAAAGAAGTGCGTATATTTATAATGATTTGAAACACTACTACTGCTACTAAGTAACTACAGTTGTGTCACCACTAAACCAACAGCATTTCATCATTGAAAACAGAAAACTCTCTCAGTCAGACCTTTAGCTTTATGCATGCTGCGTGTCTGTTGCAACTTCAACAACAACTGATGTTATTATTGATGCTTATACTTGCCTAATAAAAGTCCTGTCACCGAAAATGGTATGGGTGTGGCTTCATTGATGGCCCCCTTACCATATTCTCCTGCCCCCCCCCCCCCATTGGGAAATGTTACATCCGCCCCTGGTGTGAGTGTGTGTGTGTGCGTGCGTGCATGCGTGTGTGCGTGCGTGTGTCATATTCTTGCCTTGACACTGATGAAGCGGAAGAGGGCTGAAACCACTGTCTATCCTGCTCCTGAACGGCTTATTAAAATAAGGAATATATATTATATTAGTGCGACCTTTTCCTCTTTTGATATCCATATTCTTAGCAAGCAATGAATCATTTCAGCACAGCAAGAGGCACTCACAGGGCCCATTTCGTAAGGGTGTTGAGTCCATTTGTTTTAAAGGTAATAGAACCAAAAATCAAAATGGATATATACTAGCTATATTTTTCCCCACTATGTTGCTTCTACTTTCATGCTGCAGCTGTTTCCCTGCAGACAGACACTTGCAGACGGTCCAGAACTTTGTTGTCGACAAATCATGAAAACAAAACATTTGTCAAGCTCAGGAAAGCCGGTGCTAATTTGTGAGGGGAAGGGGGGGGCTTGTGTGGGGGTGAGGCAGCGTTTTAGCCAATCAAAGCACAGCAGTGTCCAGCAAATTCATAATGAGCCAATAGAGTGGAGGTGAGGTGGAATTAGATTCTGTTTTTAAACAAATCTGTTTACAAACACAGTGTTTGTACACAATAAAGTTGCCTCTACTGTATTACCTTCAACCAAATGAACCCAAAGCCTAAACCCAGACTATAGCTCCAATTCTGGGAACAGCGTTTCTATAAAATTTTCCGCTTTGCAACTCCATACTTTTTAGGCTAAGATTGCCTGAATTCTCGACAAACATTTGGTGAAAATAGTGGATGCACAACACAATCTCACAATGTGTCACGTTCAACTTTTTGTGAACTTGTAGTACAGAGCACTTCGGTCAACACAGCACTGTACACTGTCAGGGTTTAAAGTGGAAGCTTCCCAGAACAAGAACTACTGTAAATCACAGACACAATCCACAACCACAGCAATTGTTCTTTACAGAACAATAGCGGACAAGATTGTGCTGCTGAAAAAAATGGTTGTCTTTCTGCTGAACTGATATTTTGTACAGTTTTGTAAACTTTTTGGGGGTCATCTGAAAAAAGACAATACACCAGTGGTTTTCAACCTTTTTGATAACAGAGCCCAATATTAATGCAACATTTGAGCCATGTGAGGAGATTTTAGCCTCACAAACACCCCCCAAAAAATATGTATATATATTTTGCTTTTGTCCACAAATCCAGGCTGGATATCAGAAACCAGTCAAACATACAGATCAAAATTACCATTAATCTTCTACATTCTCTAGCTGTGTAGACTTGGGTTGATTCCGATGATTATTTTAACTCATTTGGTTACCAACTGTTCATCATTTAGCCTGGGGGCCACCTCTCAGGGGCCACTGGTGGTCCCTGGAACCACTGGTTGCAAAACCTTTGACACAGGCAAAAGTGTGCAAGCAATTCAACGTTTGCATTACTGCGATCAGACCCCAGTGGTCTTGGCGTTCTGCCTGCCTGCATGCCTGGCTGGACGATTTTTCAGATCTAGAATTACGTCTGATCCTTCAAAAGGTTGCCCAAACCCCTCCAGGAGACACACAGGTGGATTGATCAGTGAACACAGAGGTAATATACTGTACTGTATGCAGTCAGGAACTTTGACGCAGTGCACAGAGAAAAAAAAAACATACTGTACTGCTGTATGGAACGACACAGCATGAGCTAATCTGAAACTCCTACTCCCATTCCTTTGATGCTGTCTGGCAGTTTAGCAGCCGTTCCAACATCACTTCTACAACAAAGGAGACACAGGTCTTATTCAATTAGCAGACACCTCCACAGGGGTGAACGTCTGAAGACTGAAGGGCTTGCCCGTACCAGCTGTACGCCGTGGACCGTACATACTATTACCCCGACCTTGATCCCTCCTTATCATCGTGTTTTCATCGTCTTGCAACCAGTTGAAGGTTGGTGCTAGCCGGCCGCATCTAGAGATATCAGAAATATTGGTTCAATCAGCGGGTTTCAGACAACTGGAACTCAATATACCGGTATGCTCATATTGGTTGGATTGGTGGTATTTATTTTAGAGCTGTCAATCAATTAAAAATTTTAATCGCGATTAATCGCATGATTGCCCATAGTTAATCTTTGATTAATCACAATTTAATCGCATATTTTTATGAGTTCTAAATATACCTTAAATGAGTGTTTCTCAAGAATATTCATATCAAGGTCAATTATTTATTCTTCATTTGAGCCACAGATCACCATTTGATGGCATTTATTTGGACTTCCAGACCTAAATTAAAGAATTTGTCAACAATTTGATGTTGGTATCATTAGGAGTGAACATGCACATTTTGTAGAAAGTGCAAAGTACATTCTCTAATTGTGTAGACTTCTTTTAAAGTAACTTAACTGATGCAGATATTTAACAATTATTCACCTGCACTTGGTGAAATTTAACCAAATAGACCCACTTGGCCTTTGGTTTTACTGTGAGTTAATCTCGCACTAAAAAAAATAATCGAGTTAACTCACGGCTGAGTTAACTCGCGATTAACTAGTTAATGCTGACAGCCTTAATTTATTTACAACATTTTAAAGCAATTTCTTTTTAAATGATCTACTACAGTCCTAATAAACCCCAGGAAATTACATCTGGTCACAGAAGTTCACAAGTCTACTGAATGTGAAGGAGGCAGCACACCACACTGCACTTTACACACTCATATTGGTCGAATTGTTGGTTCAGGACAATCTGAACTAGATCTCAGTAGAGTGCCAACTTGCGTTTTACACACAAGTAGGCCATGGCCTACCTTTGCACGAACCGAGCGAGTGAGCAAGATATATCTTGGTCGCTCACTCTGTTCGGAGGTGTCGTCCGGGAGATAATACTCATGACAATACTTATAAAGGTCTCTTAATTATTGTCACCATTACGTCATCAGGTCTACAGTAAACCAGCCAATCGGAGTACTTCGAGTGAAGGTCGACGACTGCGAACCGATCGCTTTACTTGCGCTCACACTGCTCACGCAAGCAGTGATTTGACAGCAGGCTCCGGGACTAGGCTCCCTCGATTGCCAGCCAATGAATACGCGCAAGACTGTCTGATGGATTAAAAAAAAAACTGCTTGCAATATTGTATCAAACTGCACACGGGTAGACACATCTTTTTTGGAACTTTGTTGGAATACCAATGGTGCTCGCCTGATGCAAATTATTAGTTACATCACAGCCCATGTGGCGTAGCTTGTTTGACCTGCTGTCTTGTGTAGTTGCATATTGAACATTACGAAACATCCTAACTCATTGTCCTCATACTTGGGAGATTTTTCTACAAGAAATGGCTGCCTGGCAAAAACCCACAGTACTGATATCAGACAATCAGTTTGCAGCAGAACTAGATGACGTTCGCTACTCCAGTTTGGGAGAAAAGTGAGCGAGCGACACAGCGGGGTGTTCCTCCTTTCACAACGGATAAAAAACCAACACATTGGCGCAAACACACTGGAGCAATTCAGAAGCAATTCAGAAAAGAGAAAGTACCTGCTGTTCGTGTTGACCTAACCTTAGCGGATGCCAGTTATTGTTAGAAACTTTCTTAATGTGGGTTTGTTTGTTTTGCAGGCGGTTGCTGTATCCTCTTTTCCCGGTGCTGTGTGCGACGAGCACTGAATATTTTTATTTCTTTCCAAACAAGGTTCAAGTTTTAGGTTGTTATTAGAGCATGTAAAAGATGGTTGTTAATTGTTTTACATTACTTGCTTTCTTTAGTTTTAGGGATTCTATCTATGGGAGGGGGCTTTACAACATGGTCCTAAATACATATTTATTTACAACATTTTAAAGCAATTTATTTTAAAATTATCTACTGCAGTCCTAATAAACCCCAGGAAATTACATCTGGTCACAGGATCTACTGAATGTTACGGAGGCAGCACACCACACTGCACTTTACCCACTCCAAATTTGGCCATGCCTGACTCAGAGGCTCAATAATGCAGTTTGTCACATTCAGTAGATCATTCAGTAGACCCATTCTTTCTTTCTTTCTCTCTAGTCTCCACCAAATATCACAGATGAAAATATTTCTCTACTAATAACAGAGTACTACTGTGTTCCCCTTCACTCACAATGCCCCGCCATTCAACTCCTGGGAGATGTGAATCTCGGGATGATATTATCGTGGGTAGCAATCCAAACATAGTTTTTTCAGATACTTCTTCTGCTCCTCAATTAGCTGCTGAGCTGCTCCGTTGGTTCCTGCAGCAGCAAACATTCAAACATCTCCCACTGCAATTAACCTGTTCCATTGTCAGAGGATTAACCTTTAAAAGTAGCTTCCAAACACTGCGTTGTGTGTCTCTCACCTCCACCACCACGGTGACCACGCAGACAGCCAGAGGACCTGAGAGGGCAGCAGGTCGGGGTCTTATTTCATGACTCACATTAGCTGGGGGTTGATCTTATCAACTGAATGTTTGGGTGGCCTCTAGGGGAGACACGATTTTTCAGATGCCACCCGACATAAAGCGCAGGGCTTGGGAAGGAGCGCTTGTTTTACCCTGCCGGCTACTACTAGTAGGGTGGGGAGAAGCATAGTTTTACTGAGGTCATGTTGGGTTAGTAACCGCATAAAACACTGCCTAACCCTAACCTACCCCTAGCCCGAAACATAACCTCAGTAAATCCATGCCTAAACCTAACCTAACCCTAACAATAACTCTTCGCCCCGCCCTACTAGTAGTAGCCAGCAGGGTAAAACAAGTTCTCCTTCCCAAGCCCCGTGTTTTATTTCGGCTGGCATCTGAAAAATCACAAGGGTGACCGGATATCATTTGAGTAAGCAAGCCTTGTCGAGCCATGAAGCCCATGGGCCAAGGGCCTATCTCCTGTTTCTGGAGGGTGAGGCAGCTTGACGTAAAAGTACTGTCCACCCCCGGACAATTTGCACAAGAACACCCCCTTGATGTACAAGTACAATGGGGATTTAGCCCCAATCCAAACCTTGATGCTGACGTATTGGGCCTGATTTTTATAGTTTTTCGTATTGAACCTCAATGTCTTATTTCGTATTGCATGTGTGGGACAAGTGGGGAAACGTTACTTGTCCCACAGGGTTAGCAAATTATTAAGATCTTGACTTGATGTAATATTGAAAAATAATAATTCAGGATTCCAATTCCAATCTCGCAAAAAGAGTTGATTTACAAGCTCAAAACGCGTCATAGTGCAACGCGTTTTGAGCTTGTAAATCAACTATTTTTGATAGATATGGCAGTACATGTAGTTGTGACCCCTCTAGAGTGTGTGAGTGTGGACATACTTCCCAGGTTATTTTAACAAACTTAAATACACTATAGCAGGAAAAGAGACAACATAAAAGCCGCATACAGTATTAGTTCATTTGAACACTGATGTCTGTCAGTCACGGCGTGGGAATTTGTGGGACTCCTGAAACATGAGGGACTACACCACGCAAAGAGTGAGATCTGGCAGCAACCAAGTGGCCTCACATAAGACCCCTCATTGATGTAGTGTATACATCAACGCCACGCAAGCGTGAAATGAGGACGGTTCGACAGCCGCGCCACGTCCGTAATGTTTCACACCGGGACGGCAGCTAAAGGACAACACTCACTCATGTCTGTGAGTTGTGGAAAAGAGAACAGAGCCAGTGTTGCCAACTTGGCGCATTTGTCGCTATATCTAGCTTTTTTCCAGACCTCCCTGTCTGGAAAAAATCTAGTGCTTTTTCGCTGGTGGGGCGAAATTAATTGACAGGCGCCAGAGATAAAACCCTCATTTTTCACCATTTTGATAGTGGTTTTCAACCAGTGGTGCCCAGGCTAAATGATGGAGAGCTGGTTAACCAGATGTAACTCTTTGAGGGCGTATAAATGAAACCAAGGGTTTCGCAAGGGTCCATTTGGTTTCATTTTTACAACTCAAGAGTTAAAATATTTATCATGTGAATTAGCCCATCTTAGTCTACACAACTAGAGGATGTAGAAGATTAATGGTCATTTTTATCTGTATGTTCCAGGCGAGCATCTAGCGCATTCTAGTGCATTCTGAAGTGCCACTAGTGCATTTTGGCAGTTGGCAACACTGAACAGAGCTGTTTGGTTGATGGTAATGGATGGACGGATGTATGGGCCTGTGGCTAGCTGCGACTAGCCATTATCTCCTTAGTAATTATTCCATTGATTTCTTTGGTTGATTGTTCGAATAACCACGGAAGCTCGTGTTATAGTCTAGGACCTGGCTAAGATTTGTATGCGCTTCATTTAGCGGACAATATCTCAACTGTTCTTGACTAATATGGCCGCTGCGAACAACATGGGAACAGTGGCTAAGCCTCTATCCGGGACGAAATACCCGAAAATGACCACACCCCTTTTAAAATGACCCCTAATTTAAACATGGCTCTAACTTACAAACCGTTGCATCTACAGATTTTCTGAGGTGCTCAAAATGTTCAGAATAATCATGTTTGTGGTATCCGTGCCTGAGTCAGCAACACTCCATAGTCTTCACAGTGGCCAAATCCAATATGGCCGCCAGTCACCACCTGAAAAAGCGTTTTATCTAGAACGCCTGAACCAGATGAGCTATGAATGCAAACCTTGTGTCTAAATCATGTGTTTTGAGAATTAGAAACATGCTGGGGTGCTTATCTTTATGAATGGGTGTGGCTAAACCTCTATTTTGCATATTTCAAAAATGGCAACCATCTGACAATTTGTTTTACTTATGTTACTTTTGTCATTATTTGTAAACTTGCTGTCAATTTTGTGTTTTTTGAGCATTAGAAGCACATTGGAATGGGGAAAAAATGACATTTTTGTGCAATTTGGTGCACCACAACCAGTGCACAGATGACGTTGACTTTGCAGGTTAGGGTACAATCAACAGCACCACAATAACATAAATGACACACAACCAACAGACCAATTATCAATTAACATTTTGCCCAGACTGGCCCACCAGAGAGGTAGTCCACTGGGCATATACCTAGTAGTTCTTGTAGACAGTCCAGCCCTGTTATGCTTCGTCCTTTTGGTTCCTCAGGGAGAAACCTTTTCTTGTCAGATCACACACTTCTATTATATCGTACAACAGAATCCAGCTTTCTTTATGTCCAATAGGCTTACATGACTTTGCAGTCTCAGTGAAGTCGGATGTTGCAAACTTTACTGACATCTACAAGACCCCGTAAGTGACCAGCCTAAGCCTATGCTAAACCTAACCTTAAGCCCTAAACCTAACCTCAGTAAAAAAAAACCTATGCCTGAACGTAACTGGCATAAAAGGTGAGGGAGATAACTAAAAGGTGGCAGCACATAAATAAAAAGGCCGCAGCAGATGTCGAAAGAGGTGGAGGTCGGGCAAATAATTAAACGTCACAGTAGATGAGTAAAAAATCATGGCAGATAGTTAAAAGTTGCGGCAGATAAATAAAAGTTGTGGCTAGTGCCAACAATTAATTTGCAGTTTTGTAATTAAATAATCTCAACTATCCGCTTACCAATATTTGATGTGAGAAGTTTTTTTTGGTCAATTAAAACAGACTGGTATATAGCATATCGATGAGTGAGTTTTCTTAAATACAGTAACTAATCGTCTGATTGGTGGGGACTGTCCGTAGATCTGAAGTCCCAGATATTTTATAAGCCCCATTACTCTGAACATGCACTGGAATTCCACCATCAGCATAACGGTTGCCGCCTTGTTTTAAGCTCTGTGTCCACACTGTGACATGTTATGTTGAGGGTTAGAGATAGTATTGGCGGGTTGGAATTCGTCCAGTGAAAAGGGTTCTGTGGGATTAAATGAGTTAATTCTTTTTGCATCATTTTTCCTGTAATTAATTAATTTCAATTAATCAGTTAAAGATAAAAGGTTGGGGGGAGCAGAAATGTCCCTCATGCTGACAAATGAAAAAGGAGTCTCACAGAAACGCTGGTCACTTTCTCCTTGAAGCCTGAAAAGATCAACTCAGATATCCTTTGGCCAAGTGTGTTCGTCTTATTATTAGTGGTGCACAATATTATTATGTCTGATATCCAATCTCTGACATTAATTCTTAAAGCGCCGTTCTCGAGCTGCTCGTGGACCTCCCGTGGAGAACCCCACTGCCGGTCACGCGGACGGCTCGTATCACGACGAGATGTAGATTTCATTCTTTAATCCAACTATTAGTCCGTGCGCATCGTCTGATGATCATCCCGTTGCTAACTTTCATTTGGAACAGAATTGAGCGACAACTCTTTTTTTTTTGTCCCATTCACTTCCATTCAATCCAATGCATTCAAACGGCTCTCCTGTGTTTTCGCTCTGAATGGGGTTGTCGCACTGGTGAATCAACTAGCGCTAAACGGCTCTTCCTGACTTGTGACCCGGATGTATATGGGCAGATCGCCAGATGACCGATTAGGCAAGACAACAGACACAGCATAACAGAAACAGCACATCCTGTTTAGGAGATCTGAGCTTCAAAATAAGGGCTTTTTTACCGATCGAACTGGTTTGAGCCGCGGCAATGGAGAGGAAACAAAGAAGGTCCCCTAGCGGTCAATGAGTTAATGGTTGCCCACCTGCCCCTGGCAGGTAAATTAAACTTTTGTCTGTTTTCTGGTATATGGAAAGCTTTAACTCTGATGTGCTGTTTTCACTGTTGCTACACCAATGAATTTTGTTTATATTTTCTATAGTACAGGCTAGTCAACGGTCAAGTGAGCATGACCTTTGGGCAAGTAGGACCTGACCTGTATACTTGCCTGCCGGGCAAGTGCATCTGAGTGTCACTGTCAACCACAGGAAAAGCCACTGTATGGCTTTGCTATTGCTAATCTCCTGCTTATGCGGTGATGACCATACATCAATATTGTATTAAAATGATTTTTTCAGGCTCCTTTTCACACAGTCAGGGAAGGTTGATGTTGGTCAAACAAATGGTAGACCATTGAGAACCTTCCTCTTACCCATGCTACTTATCAGTATGTGGAATTGGTACATTTCAAGTACAACTATACAAAAACTGTTGTTGGACAATGCCATAGAGAGCATTGCACTTATGCCATTAAAATAGGTCATCCGAACTTTTTGAGACTTATACAAATATACACTGTGTGTGTGTGTGTGTGTGTGTGTGTGTGCGTGTGTGCGTGTGTGCGTGTGTGTGTGTGCGTGTGTGCGTGTGTGCGTGTGTGTAGTTCGCAGCGGTAATATAAACCAAAAACAGTTGAGATATTGTCTCATAAAATTAAGTGCATACAAATCTAAGCCAGGTCCTAGGAATCAAAAGGACGAAGCATAACAGGGCTGGACTGTCTACAAGAACTACTAGGTATATGCCCAGTGGACTACCTCTCTGGTGGGCCAGTCTGGGCAAAATGTTAATTTATAATTGGTCTGTTGGATGTGTGTCATTTATGTTATTGTGGTGCTGTTGATTGCACCCTAACCTGCAAAGTCAAAGTCATCTGTGCACTGGTTGTGGTGCACCAAATTGCACAAAAATGTCATTTTTTCCCCATTCCAATGTGCTTCTAATGCTCAAAAAACACAAAATTGACAAAAAAAGTTTACAAATAATGACAAAAGTAACATAAGTAAAACAAATTGTCAGATGGTCGCCATCTTTGAAATATGCAAAATAGATGTTTAGCCACACCCATTCATAAAGATAAGCACCCCAGCATGTTTCTAATTCTCAAAACACATGATTTAGACACAAGGTTTGCATTCATAGCTCATCTGGTTCAGGCGTTCTAGATAAAACGCTTTTTCAGGTGGTGACTGGCGGCCATATTGGATTTGGCCACTGTGAAGACTATGGAGTGTTGCTGACTCAGGCACGGATACCACAAACATGATTATTCTGAACATTTTGAGCACCTCAGAAAATCTGTAGATGCAACGGTTGTAAGTTAGAGCCATGTTTAAATTAGGGGTCATTTTAAAAGGGGTGTGGTCATTTTCGGGTATTTCGTCCCGGATAGAGGCTTAGCCTATGTTCCCATGTTGTTCGCAGCGGCCATATTAGCCAAGAACAGTAGAGATATTCTCCGCTAAATGAAGCGCATACAAATCTTAGCCAGGTCCTAGACTATTAGGACAAATTAATTGTTGTTTCGCGTTGATTAAAACAATCAACAACACAATGTGAAACATCTTCTGTTCGCTCTTCATAATCAACTAAATTGATTTTAGTCTAACAAACTACTTTAACCTTGTCTTATATAGGGTACAACAGTGTCCATCTAAAAAAGGTATCCTACATATGGTATTACTTAAATGGTGGATTTATAAAGCGCTTATATCCAAGGCGCATGACAAAGATTGTAAATCCCATTCACACACCAATGTCCGCAGACACCATGCAAAATTAAAGTACTGACCAGCACATCGGGAGCAATTAGGGGTTAAGTGTCTTGCTCAAGGACACATCTACACCTTGCGGTTACCATCCGGTAACTCTACCTCTGAGCCACTACCGCCCCTCTTTTTAAAAAATAAAAATATCTCCATTATTCTGTATTTTTCCCAACCAGTTTCAATTATCTAAAGCAGGGGTTTTCAACAGGTGATCCGGGGACCACCAGTGGTCCTTGAGAGGGTTCCAGGTGGTCCCCAGGCCAAATGATGGAAAGTTTAACCAGATGTAACTCTTGAGAATGTAAAAATGAAACCAAATGACCTTGCGGGTCCGTTTGGTTTCATTTTCACACTCTCAAGAGTTAAAATATTCATCATCTGAATTAGATGAGATGAGATGAGATGTACTTTATTATCCCCTCAGGGAAATTGATACGCTACAGCAGCATAATGTAACAGTAACACAGACAACAGAAAAACACCAAGGACACAATAGTACACAATCCAACAAGACAATAAACCATAGACACAAAACCCAACTTGGGGGAGATTCTCCTATAAATCTTGGCAGAAAAGAAAGTCTGTACCGCTCAGTGTTCACTCTAGGAGCGATGAGCCTGCCACTAAAGGTGCTCACTCTGTCCTGTAGCTCACTGTAAAGTGGATGGGAAGGGTTGGACAACATAGAGACCAATTTGTCCCTGATTCTCCTCTCTGCAACTGACTGCAGCCCCTCCATCCTCATGCCCACCACAGAACTGGCCTTCTTCGTGATTTTGTCAAGCTTTTTCAGCTCCCCGGCCTTGATACCCCCACACCCGCATACTACCGCATAAAACAGGACACTGGCAACAACGGACTGATAAAACATTTTCAGCAGCCTACTGCAGACATTAAAAGACTTGAGCCTCCTCAGGAGGTACAGTCTACTCTGTCCCTTCTTGTAGACGGCCTCCGTGTTGTCCCTCCAGTCCAAATGTTTGTTGAGGTGGACACCCAGGAACTTGTAAGAGTCCACAATTTCCACCTGTTCCCCCTGTATGGTGATGGGGACAGGGGGCGTCCTCTTGCTCCGTCTAGTGTCTATCACCAGCTCCTTAGTCTTCTTCTCTGCCCAGCGGACAAAGCCCTCCACCACACCTCTGTACTCCGTGTCGTCGTCCTCAGTGATACAGCCCACAATGGAGGAATCATCTGAGAATTTTTGTAGATGGCATGATTCAGTCCTGTACTTGAAGTCGGAGGAGAAGATGGTGAACAAGAAGGGTGACAACACTGTTCCCTGTGGTACTCCTGTGCTGCTCAACACCACGTCTGACTGGCAACTGTGCAGACGAACGTACTGAGGCCTCAGGGTCAGATAGTCTGTAATCCAGGCCACCAGGTTGCAGTCTACGTGCATAGCTGCCAGCCTCTCAGCAAGCAGGGGGGGGCGGACGGTGTTGAACGCACTGGAGAAGTCAAAAAACATGACCCTCACAGTGCTCCCCCTCCTCTCCAGGTGGGTGTAGGACCTCTGCAACATGTAGATGATGGCGTCCTCTACTCCAACTTTGGCCCGATAGGCGAACTGCAGAGGATCCAGGGAGTCGCTCACCAGGGGGCGCAGGTGCTGCAGAACAAGTCTCTCAAAGGTCTTCATGATGTGATGTAGCACCACTTAATTAGGAAGTAATTAGGAAGTCTACACCGTTTTGTTTGCAAAATCAAGCCAGGAATTGTGGACAAAACAAAAATAATTCTTTAGTTTTAGGTCCTTGGGGTGAAAATGTAATCAAATGGTGGTCCGTGGCTCAAATGCTAAATAAATGGTGGTCCCTGGAGTCAGAAAGGTAGAGAACCTAAAGTGATCCTAGGCTCTACACACACTCCAGCAACGTGTCTAATAATTGCTTTAGATGCATTTACTATTGTTAGTAAGTTTTATGTATTGTTTTTTGTTTTTAAACAATAAAAAAGTAACCCATGACCATTAATAGGAGACAGTGATGGACCAGTGATAGGAGATGTAATAACAGATTACTGATCTCTCGATCCATGACCAGGTTCAGAAACAAATGATTCAACCCTGGTGAAGACCTGGATGTTGAAATGCTCTGGTTGTTGCTGTTCCATGCATCCTGCTCTTTTAAGAACGATAAAAGTGCCTTAGAACAAGAGTTCCGTCAGCGCTGGGGTTTTCTCTTTTTTTATCTGACCGCTGTGCACCCAGTAAACCTTTAAAAAACGTCAGGCAGCTTGAGTGGTGCGAGCTCCGACCCGATAACCTCAGGAACAATAGGAACTCTCCATCCATACAGCACCACAATACTAATAGCAAAGAGGATTCTATGTATAGTATATCTGGTACAAATGGTACACGGCAGCGGGGCTTAATCTATTCGCTGAATGCCTGGAGGTTACGTGTAAGAAGTGAATTACAGAGAACAATGATTATGCGGCTCTTTGTTGAAAGAGCTTACAGTGAGCTCCGTTCAGAGCAAAAAGAACAGAATGTGGGCCAAACAACAAGGGCTTCACATGGCCAGATGGACCCCAGAGGGACCAGCGGCACTGTGTTAACCCATCAACACCCCAGGCCCCTTCTGAAATCATAAAGGTTTTCTGAAGAACCCGTTTCTGTGTCAGTCGCCCCCCGCAAACATGTTCATGTTCCCCAAAACTAGGGATACGTAGATAGATATATATCGGTTTGCCCGATATTATCGGATGATAAAGGCATTAAAAACTAATATCGGAAACTATCGGTTTCAGGAAAGGTATTTTTTTTTAATAAATTGGTTCTATGGTCAGGGAACAGAGGCCAACAACAACAAAAAAGAGAAAACAGCTTATTGAACGGTGCTGCCTGTCAAAACCATGCAGGGCATGTTTGGATTATAAGGATGCTATGCAATGTCACATAAGCAAGGGGAACAGTTTTGTCACCTAAAGAATATTTTGTCCACCAACTATTAGTGCTTCCAAGACTCTGAGATTGAACACATCATTTAAAGGGACATTTCACTGTTTTCATCAAAAATATGGTGGTGGTGGTGGTCTTTATGTGCGTAATAATGTGTGGTTTTAGGTATTTTAGATGCTAGCAGAGTCTCTGATGACATGGACACTACTTCCTGGAGGACAAGTCCCACTGTTTCTTTGGTGCGCTACACCTCCTTGTGTGGGTGATTTTTTTGATGCTTCCTTAATATTTCAGGTCAGGGACCCCTCGAAATCATCTGTATTCGGTCGCCGACCCCTCGCCTGAAAAGATCCTCCAGTAGCAAAACATTTGCGTTAAAGGAGCATTCCGTGATTTGGGGTATTTGGAAAAGCCCTCGGCCCCCTCCAGTAACAACTTGTGCACATGCACACACTCTACAGTGGGGGGAGGGGCAGCATATACGCCAAGGCCCACCCCTCCTTGATTCTGAATGGAGGAATGTCCCTCTCATCCTGATTGGACGGAAGGCTTTTCTCCCAAAGGCTACACCTCGTGTGTGTGATTTTTTTTCCCCCAGAAAATGGCAAGGAGAATTCAAAAAGGAGATGTTGCGAAGGCACCCACGGGGGAGTCCACATTGGTTCATGGGAGGAAACAGACATGCGCAGTACATTCCAGGAAGTTTGACGCTTGCAAACCATGCATGCCATTGGTCTCTTGGATGGTTTGACTTCCTGATCTGTACTGCGCATGTCTGTTTCCTCCCATGAACCAATGTGGACTCCCGCGTGGGTGCCTTCGCGACATCTCCTTTTTGAATTCTCCTTGGAAAATGGCGAAATGTCCCTTTAATCTCCTCCGTCAGCAGGTGTTCTCTTCCCAGTACACACTGTGCTGCTGTACAGTAAGTACATGGATGGGAACATTTGAAGCCGCTCCATCACCGCGGTGCTCAACTTCACAAGGTCGTTCCATCAGCGTTAGTGCGACTGGAAGGTCTTATCTGATCGCAGGCTGCCTGGCTCCCCGGGACCCCATGGAGGAGGAGGTGGAGGAGAGAAGGCAGTGCTGCCAACTGCCAAAATCCAAAATGCCCTAGAATGCGCTAGAGGAGTGGCATTTTAGCCAGGGAGGAGGACCACGATTTGATGTTGGGTTCATTCTCTCGGCCTAATTGATAACTGGCAAATCATTGGTGAAAATAGCAATTCTTCTACATTTCATAAAGTGTAGATACTTGAAAATTATGTCACTCAGATAAATTAGAGTTAAATTAAATATAATTTAATTAAAATGAAACCAAATGGACCCTTACGGGTCCATTTGGTTTCATTTTTATGCTCTCAAGAGTTACAGATCTATAAAGGGTCCATTTGGTTACCAATGGCCCTTTCTAGGAAGGAAGCAGGACTCTATCATAGGAGAAAAAAATGGTGAAAGACGAGGGTTTTGTCTCTGGTGGGTGTCAACCAATTTCGCCCCAACTCACCAGCAAAAAAAGGCACTAGATTTTCCACCAGGAGTTTTTCCCACTAATTTTGGCACTAGGGGGGTCTGGGGAAAAAAAAAAGCTAAACATAGAGACAAATGTGCCAAGTTGGCAACACTGTGAGGAGGCCACTACCAGGTGCTGGGATGACAAAACGCCCCTGGCAGCAATAAGAGAGGACGTGGGGGGACAGGGGGGGACGAGAGGAGAGGGTAGGGGAGCTCAATTAGCCCCCAGATCCAATCCCAGGTCTCTCTATTGATTTCCCATGGATGAGGAATGGCAGACGGGAGACGTCTCCATCAGAGCGCTGCCCCATGGGACACTGGGACAGCACGAACATGTTCTGTTCATACGTGTGTGTGTGTGTGTGTGCATATGGCTGGGACGTGTGCACATGCATGTATGTACGCCCTGCGGTACAGTATATGACCGCAGTGCCAAGGAATCAGCTTCAGGGAGGGAGGGAGGGAGGGAGAGATGGAGGGGGTCTTAATTAACGAGGTGAAGAATGCATTTGATAATCCATAGTATTTATGCATACATCATGCTTAAGTATTGGCGGCCCTGTGTAACATGAGGTGAGTGTTTAAGGGCTACGCAGCGCCGTCCTACCCAGATCAAACGAGGGGGGACGGGGGGTTCTACAAAGACCCAGACATTATCTCCCTGAAGGACCAGCGGATCCATCTGACAGGTCATCATCTCGGCGGAGCATCACTCAGATCATGCCTTTCGCCTTCCACAAATTAACCTTCTCCACCAGGGTGAAGGGGGGAGGGGGAGAGGACAGAGGCCTGACAGCATCATTCGTCCTCTGCTTATGGTTGGAGACATCTTCCTCAGGATGGGTGAGGGTAAAAGACATCTGTACGCCACTGCACGGCATTGTGGGTATTCTTCACCCTCTGCATGGGTTCAGGATGGTCCGAGCACAGCAGGGGTTTTCAACCATTTTCATACCACAGGGGCCACTATTTATTCTGCATTTTAGCCAAGGACCACCATTTGGCGTTGAGTTTAGACACAAACTAAGGATTTTAAAGTTTTTGCTGGCAAAAACGTTGATCAAAAAGTAACAATTCTACATTTTCTAATTGTGTAGATTATTGAAAATGACCTAATTCAGATGTTTACATATAATATAACTCTTGAGAGTGTAAAATGAAACCAAATGGACCCACAAGGGTCCATTTGGTTTCATTTTACAATCTCGAGAGTTACAGATCTATAAGGGTCCATTTGGTTATTCTTGAAAACCACTGGAGTACAGTGCAGTTTTAATGCGTCTAATGGAGATGCTCTGGCTGTGTGAGTGTGTATGGGGGCACATGTGCGCATGTCCCTGTTTGTATGGTTCACAGTGGCATGAATAGGCTTTATAAACCACAGGTTTTCCTGATCAAAGGGGTACAAATACAAACGGGTGGCTATTTGGTGGGTAATTTGGACCTATTTGGCACGGTTCTGGCATGATTCTATAGGCAAGCTGTGAGGAAATGTTTCTAGTTTTCTCGAAATGCATTGGAGGAAATTATAACTGGCCACAGAAATTCACAGGATCTACTGAATGTGAAGGAGGCAGCACACACCGCACTGCACTTTACACACTCCATATTTTTGCCATGCCTGCAGTAAACATTCAGTAGATCATTTGTGACCAGGTGTAATTTCCTGGGTTTTATTAGGATTAGTAGATAATAAAAAAATAAATCGCTTTAAAATGTTGTAAACAAATATGTATTTAGGACCAAGAAGAAATCAAGGAATGTAAAACAATTAACACCCATCTTTTACTTACTTTCTCTAATATCCTAAAAATTAAACCTTGGTTGAAAAAAACAAAACAAAGTTGTTCTTTAAGCGATTTCTGCGTTCTATTAAACCAATTCTGCATTCTGTGAATGGTTTAAAGGGGGTTGGGGGGGATACCAACTCATGTACTGTAGACATGGCAAAAAAGAAAACCAAAAGAAATACAACAGCCTTTCAAACAGCAAGAAGAAAGAGAACAGCAAAAGCTCAATTAGACACCTCCAGATACAGTAGAGATGCTGCTGAGATTATCATGTAGCTCAGTCCCAGCGGAGAACTCCATCCATCTGTGGTAACATCTAGACACTACAAGAACAAGAAGCGCTGTGCTCTGGTGGGAAGGGAGGGAGGGCGCTGTGCAGGGCCGGATGTAGGCATGCATGGGCATGGGGGGAGCAATGCCCCCCCCCCCCCTAAATGACCAGATTTCAAAGACATTTCAAATTAAAGTGCTTATATTAAAAAAAAAAATGATTTGAACCACCACTACTACTGCTATTAACTAACTATACAGCTGTGTCACCACTACACCAACAGCATTTCATCATTGAAAACAGAAAACTCTCTGAGTCAGACCTTTAGCTTTATGCATGCTGTGTGTCTGTTGCAACTTCAACAACAACTGATGTTATTATTGATGCTTTACTTGACTAATAAAAGTCCTGTAACTGAAAATGGTATTGGGAAATGTGACATCTGCCCCTGGGTATGGGGTGGCAATGCCCCCCTAAATGCCCAGACTTCCCTGGCAAACATGATAGCACGCAAAACAACCCACATTTCAAAGACATTTCAAATAAACATGGTTATATTTGAAATGATTTGAAACAGTACTACTGCTACTAACTAACTAACTAACTAACTACAGTTGTGGCACCACTAAACCAACTTCAGGGGTTGACACTAAGGTCTCCGAGGCACTTGCCCATCGGGCAAGTGCAAGTCAGGTTCTACTTGCCCTCAGCTCATGGTCACTTGCCCCCCAAAAATATATTGTAAATTTTGCAGATGTAAAATTAAAATTCAGGTCTAGCCCAGGTCTACACAACTAGAGAATGTAGAAGATTAGGTCGTTTTGATGTGTATGTTAATTTGCCTGTTTTGTTTCCCAAATCCAGCCTGGAATTGTGGATAGCTAGAAAGCAGGGAAAGACACAGAGGCAGAGTGCAATGACTGCCTTCAAGACAAATTTATCTTGTGTTGTGTTATAGCGCACTAAGTTGCACACTTGCCCGATCGGGCAACCAGGTAGCAGTCTTCACTTGCCCCACCATTTTTTTTTACTTGCCCCGGGCAAGCGGGCAAGTGTTAGTGTCAAGCCCTGCCAACACTCTCTGAGTCAGAGTCAGTCTTTAGCTTTATGCATGCTGGCACGAAGCGACACGGGCGATGACGCCGCCCTCCATACCGCTTATGCCTGCCCGCACCAATTGGGAAAGTTTACATCCGGGCCTGGCGCTATCTGTGGATTCATCACTGAGTTGGCAACGCCAACGACAAAACGCAGTACGGTTGACATTAGAGACGACTGCAGCCGCAAAGAGACACTGTAATAATTATGACACTTGAAGTGAAACAAGGTGCTGCGGTGCCGTGTGGATTAGAGCGCCACTTAATTAGCAGCACACGGCAGCCTGGGATAAAATAAAAATAGAGAGATAGAAATACAACCACCTGACAATACGTGAGCAACCCACTGCTGGAAATTATGGAAATTGTGCACTCATATTATATGATATTATATTTTAGGGATGCAACGCTCCACTCGCCCCAAGCTCTTCTCCCTCCTGGCTCCAAAACTATGGAATGCATTTCACAACCACAGAATCACTACCTATCTTCCACCGCAGTCGGAAAACACACCTCTTCAGTCTCCGTCTCAGCCCATAGCACTTGTAATATATATATAGCCAGTGTGGCGTCGATAGGTGGGGATAAGTTAGACAATTTTAGGGGGGGCCAAAGCCTGCACTAAAAGCTTGCATTAATAAGGTTTTATTTGTATTGATTATTATTAAAAAAAAATGATCTCAAAGTGCACCAGATTGAAGCATTTTAAAGGGGAATTCCACCCATTTTCAACATTCTAATATGTCATTAGTATACCCTAGAAGTGCTGGGTGGACATGATAAAAACGTTTCCCCATTCTGTGTTTCCTAGAAATGGAGGTCTGAAGAAAACCATTAACATGGGGAAACACATCTTGATGACATCATCAAGATGTCAGTAAAAAAAAAACTAATAATAAATAAATAATCCCACGATTTTGTAGCCCATTTTTTCCACCCAGTGCCAATTCCTAATGTGATCCGGGGCTCTACACACCCTGTCCCCTCCATCAGGCGCCCCGGCTGGCCAGGGGGAGGCAGTTTAGAGTCCAGGATTACAGCATGTTTTTGTGAGGGTATCTACCCTAGGGGACACGGGGAGAACATGCAAACTCCACACAGAAAGGCCCTTTCACCAACCCCGCCTCGGGTATGGGCACTGATGACGTGGAGGAGCAGACACGCCGCCAGCACCCACAGCAGCGCCCCTAGCGGGAATCAAACCCAGGACCTTCTAGCTGTGAGGCGACAGCACTAACCACTGTTCCACCGTGCCCCCTAATATGTCAGTATTCCATCATGTTAATGGATTTCTTTAGACGCTTCTTTTTTCTGAGAGCATACAAATGGAAACAAATGAACCCGTTAGGGTTCATTTGGTTGCATGTGTACGCTCTGAGAAAAATGTTGAAAATGGGTGAAATTCCCCTTTAAATACTCTTTTTCAAAAATCACCTCCCCCCTAGCGCCGCTGGGAAAGGGGGGCCCATGTGGAAAAGCTTTGCAGGGGGCCCAGAATTGCTAGCTACTCTACTGTATATAGCCTACCAACCCATATACTGGCAGCACCCTCCTAGGTAGTTTAGATAGCACCTCATTAAGACTGAGATAGCAGTGACTTATATAGGATGTCTAATGTATTACCATGTTTTAGTGCTTACATTGTACATTGTAAAGTGTATTGTAAATCTGCTTAAATTGTAAACTGTAATCTGTATGATGTATTGTAATGTTTCTACTTAATGTAAGTCACTCTGGGTTAAGAGCGTTTGCTAAATGCCTAACTTGTAAATTGCATTAATCGGTAGTACAATCGGAATTGCCAATAAAAATTCCATTTTGGTATCAGAATGGTTTCAAAATGATAGACTTATGAATAATATTTAATCAGTTTTCACCAGGAATGAATGAGAGAATGAAAAAAAAAAAGAATAAATGTAAATCATATCTAACTTTGTACATTTAACCATCTACAGTGACAATGTTCAGACAGACTAATCCTGTGTGAAATATCGGAATCGGTCAGAATCGATATCGGCAGTTATGACTCTGCAAATAATCAGATGTTTGGTAATCAATAATTTCATAACTGCAGAACCCTAATAAATTCCATCTGTGTGCATGTCGTTCCTTCGCCTAATCTCGCCAACAGTCCAACCAATCGCCTTCATATTTAGTGCGTTGTGTTGACGCCCCGAGGAAGTCGCCGTTGAGAGCGAAACATTGGATCAGCGGGTTCTCCGACAACAAATGACGTGCGTGTATATGTACGCAGGCTTGTGCAATTTAAATCAAAGAGAAACAGCATGTTTTAGAGAAATTACTGGACCGCATATCGCTTTGCTATGTTCCTTTTTTTCCATTTTGCTCTCGGCCACCATTATAATGCCTTGTAGAATATGGCACTTATGTATATTATTAGTCATTATGTTGCTGTAATTTATAAGCTCCATGGGCAACGAATCGCAGTGTTCACACACAGACACGTCTTTGTTATTTGAAAAGACCTCTCATTATCCCATCATGTAGCTACTAGAACGTCTCCAGTGTATGTTTTTTTTTCTCCCTTTTTCAAAATGCCCTCTGAGCCCCGGTCTGGGTTTGATAGGAAACAATGCATCAACACAGGAAGCTGTGGAAACTGTCCTCCGCCATACCTCACTCCAATTATCTGGCTCCGTTCTCTACCACTGCATGAGCTCCTGCAGACACATTCATACACGACGCAGGGAAAAAAAAGACTAAACAATTGTGCAGTGTGGAAAAAACTATAAATCAAAGCCAGGCTCCATCACCCCCAACAAACCCTAAACCCCCCGCAGTAGAATGTTTGCCAAGTGTGATAAAGTTAACCAACACACCTGGTACAAACAATGACTAATCCAACAATCAGATTCATTCTATTATACACTTTAATTCACAACAGAGGTATTTAGCAGGACTCCGAGGCCAATGACACACAATGTAGAGGTCCGAGAGGCTTCTATAAATATTATGGATATGACAGGATATAAAGCCTGATCAGGGACTGACACAACCTGCGTCATGAACAACACACTGTCAGATGTACGTCATGAACAACACGCTGTCAGATGTACGTCATGAACAACACGCTGTCAGACTGAACGTCATGAACAACACGCTGTCAGATGAACGTCATGAACAACACGCTGTCAGATGTACGTCATGAACAACACGCTGTCAGACTGAACGTCATGAACAACACGCTGTCAGACTGAACGTCATGAACAACACGCTGTCAGACTGAACGGCATGAACAACACGCTGTCAGACTGAACGTCATGAACAACACGCTGTCAGATGTACGTCATGACCAACACGCTGTCAGATGTATGTCATGAACAACACGCTGTCAGACTGTATACAACACGCTGTCAGACTGTATACAACACGCTGTCAGATGTACGTCATGAACAACACGCTGTCAGACTGAACGTCATGAACAACACGCTGTCAGACTGAACGTCATGAACAACACGCTGTCAGACTGAACGTCATGAACAACACGCTGTCAGACTGAACGTCATGAACAACACGCTGTCAGACTGAACGTCATGAACAACACGCTGTCAGACTGAACGTCATGAACAACACGCTGTCAGACTGAACGTCATGAACAACACGCTGTCAGACTGAACGTCATGAACAACACGCTGTCAGATGTACGTCATGAACAACACGCTGTCAGATGTACGTCATGAACAACACGCTGTCAGACTGAACGTCATGAACAACACGCTGTCAGACTGAACGTCATGAACAACACGCTGTCAGACTGAACGTCATGAACAACACGCTGTCAGATGTACGTCATGAACAACACGCTGTCAGATGTACGTCATGAACAACACGCTGTCAGATGTACGTCATGAACAACACGCTGTCAGACTGAACGTCATGAACAACACGCTGTCAGACTGAACGTCATGAACAACACGCTGTCAGATGTACGTCATGAACAACACGCTGTCAGACTGAACGTCATGAACAACACGCTGTCAGATGTACGTCATGACCAACACGCTGTCAGACTGTATACAACACGCTGTCAGACTGTATACAACACGCTGTCAGACTGAACGTCATGAACAACACGCTGTCAGACAGAACGTCATGAACAACACGCTGTCAGACTAAACGTCATGAACAACACGCTGTCAGACTAAACGTCATGAACAACACGCTGTCAGACTGAACGTCATGAACAACACGCTGTCAGACTGAACGTCATGAACAACACGCTGTCAGACTGAACGTCATGAACAACACGCTGTCAGATGAACGTCATGAACAACACGCTGTCAGACTAAACGTCATGAACAACACGCTGTCAGACTAAACGTCATGAACAACACGCTGTCAGATGTACGTCATGAACAACACGCTGTCAGACTGAATGTCATGAACAACACGCTGTCAGACTGTATACAACACGCTGTCAGATGTATGTCATGAACAACACGCTGTCAGATGTATGTCATGAACAACACGCTGTCAGACTGTATACAACACGCTGTCAGATGTATGTCATGAACAACACGCTGTCAGACTGTATACAACACGCTGTCAGATGTACGTCATGAACAACACGCTGTCAGATGAACGTCATGAACAACACGCTGTCAGATGTACGTCATGAACAACACGCTGTCAGACTGAACGTCATGAACAACACGCTGTCAGATGTACGTCATGAACAACACGCTGTCAGATGTATGTCATGAACAACACGCTGTCAGACTGAACGTCATGAACAACACGCTGTCAGATGCACGTCATGACCAACACGCTGTCAGATGTATGTCATGAACAACACGCTGTCAGACTGTATACAACACGCTGTCAGACTGTATACAACACGCTGTCGGACTGAACGTCATGAACAACACGCTGTCAGACTGAACGTCATGAACAACACGCTGTCAGACTGAACGTCATGAACAACACGCTGTCAGACTGAACGTCATGAACAACACGCTGTCAGACTGAACGTCATGAACAACACGCTGTCAGACTGAACGTCATGAACAACACGCTGTCAGACTGAACGTCATGAACAACACGCTGCCAGACTGTACGTCAGCTGTTTTCCAATGTGCGACAACGGTGTTCAACACCTAGAAATGCAGACGGCTCTAAATATACAGTATACAGTAGCTCCACCGTGAATTTAAAATTTCATGTATTAAAATCCATCCATCCATCTTCAACCACTTGTATGTAGTCGGGTCATGGGGGCAACAGCTCCACACAGACAAGTTGATCTATGTCAGAAAGGAGAGAGAAAAAAAAGAAAAGATAGGTGGCTGCGCCTTCGGCCACAAGGGGGATCTACTGCCCCAAAAGCCCTATACTTCTAACGCCTATGCCACTTATCCCCACCCACTGCAGTCTGAGTGGAAGGGGGGTGGCATTGAACCACAGTGGGAGGTATTGGGAACTGGTCCATGCATGCCAATGCATCTGAGTGGGACCATTCAGAAAATCACAAATTTCTCAATTTAGGTGGAGCTCCAAGTAGAAGTAAGAAGGACAACAATTAGATGGAAAAAGTAAATGTAGTAAAGTAGATGCGCGGATAAGAAAGTATCCTAAAATGGGATTGAGTAAACCAGCAAATATTAATAATCCCTCGCACTTCCCATATCAAAATATAATTGTGTGCAATATGGATAACTGATTAAATATACATCTATCCTCCCTATGATTCCATTGCAAAAGACAAAACGGCACGTTGAAATGCTGCAATGGAGCATCTGAACCGTTTCTTTGCATCTCAGCGACTTTGAAACCCCCCGGAGCCTTGACACACACGCAAGCACACGCACACACACACACACAGGGAGGAAAAAAGGGACACTTTTGAGTTCTACTACACTGTACAACACGTGCACGGTCACGCACACGCTTTACATTTGATTAGGCTTCCCGGAGCCTACATGTCAAGGATTAACTGAGTCAGTGCACTGGGTAAGAACAAAAAGGGCTTAGCGTGCAACGGAGGCTGCCCACCCCACACGGCTGCTATGATCTCAGAGCTAGTGGAGTAGAACAGATCCCATGATGTACAATAGGCCTAAGCCTATATCCTTCACTATAGAGAGAGAGGGAGAGAGAGTTTAATGCGCTGTAAGCAAATCTGCAGGAAGGCATATTTTATGACTCGCAGTCGCAGCCTTGCTCTTGTAATGGGAAATGCACACTGTGACCTACACAGTCCATAAGAGTTAGCCGGGTGGGGGTGGTGGTGGTGGTGGTGGTTGGGTGGGGTGGTGGGGTGTGTGGTGGTTGCACATTATAATCCAAAGAGCTATTTCTCCCTTAAAGTACACCAGGTCCTGCAGTGCAGTAACCACACAGCCTTCCTATGCTACAGTATGACCAATGCTTCCCATGGTGTCTGGGGGTCCGTGGACTCCCCGTCGCAGTCCCAGCGGCGCAGACCGGACCCGGGTCCCTTTAGCAGGCCTGGTACCCCCCTCCTCCCTCCTCCCTCCCGTTAGGATCTGCCTAATAACTCCAGGCACTGGGAATGAACTCCATTACCGGGAGGGAGAGAGAGAGAGAGATGGAGGCTCTCTGTTCCTCGCTTTCCCTTATTTATTTTTCCTTCTACTTCTCGTTTTTCTCGTCCTCCGCGGCTTCTCATTGTTTGTGTTTATGACACAGGGGACTGGCAGCTCCCGCAGGCCCTCCTTCCTCGGCTGCGAGGTGAGGCGAGGCGGAGTGGAGCGCTGATTCCTTTTTCTACACACACAACCCTCATCCCAACCAGGGGCGGATCTAGGCATGGGCATGGTGGGGCAATGCCCCCGTAAATGCCCATTCTGCCCCACCAAACATGATGGCATGCAAAAAAAACACAAAAAAAAAACAAGACATTTCAAATTAAAGTGCTTATATTTAAAATGATTTGCAACACTACTACTGCTACTAACTAAGTACAGCTGTGGCACCACTAAACCAACAGCATTTCATCATTGAAAACATAAAACTTTCTGATTCAGACCTTTAGCTTTATGCATGCTGCGTGTCTGTTGCAACTTCAACAACAACTGATGTTATTATTGATGCTTTACTTGCCTAATAAAAGTCCTGTAACAGAAAATGGTATGGGTGCGGCACGGGCGATGAAGCCGCACCCATACCATTTTCTTTTGCCCCTCCAAAATGTTCTCTTGCGCCCCCAAATACGATATGTTACATCCGCCCCTGATCCCAGCCCCTTGAAACGGTGAACCACGGAGCCTACGCGTCGTCACGTGTGACTACCGTGATAGCAGGGCTGCTTGGGTTCCCCCGGGGGGTTGTGGGGGCGAGATATGTTGAGTCGTGTGTGTGTGTGTGTGTGTGTGTGTGTGTGTGTGTGTGTGTGTGTGTGTGTGTGTGTGTGTGTGTTGTGTGCTCAGAGCGACTTGCCCTTCAGGAGGGCTTGTATATGCTGTACATAAAGCCTGCGACACTTCATGCTCGTATCTCCAGGCAGATGCGTAAGAAAGAACACATGAAGGCTTGGCCCAAATAACACTCGTACCAGCCGAAATGTTGTGACATTGGGGGGTCAGAAAACTGAGCTCTCGGTAGGGCTGTCGCAGCCTGAAAGAGGGACAAAAGAGGGCCATTTCTAAAAAGTTCCTGAAATTGTGCAAATTTGAACAAATGGACCCTATTGGGTCCATTTGGTTCACATTTGTATGCTGTGAGAAAAAAGGTCCAAAAATAAAAATCATTAACATGGTGGAACATAACTTGATGATAGAGCCGCCCAGTGGGACCGAGATCGAAAAGTGGTATATGGTATGCCGCTAGTGCCTCAGCGGCATATGCCGGTGGCCCAGCGGCATATGCCGGTGGCTCAGCGGCATATGCCGGTGGCATATGCCGGTGGCCCAGCGGCATATGCCGGTGGCATATGCCGGTGGCCCAGCGGCATATGCCGGTGGCATATGCCGGTGGCTCAGCGGCATATGCCGGTGGCTCAGCGGCATATGCCGGTGGCTCAGCGGCATATGCCGGTTCTAGAGTGGTATGCCGCTCGTGTTCCACCGGTACATACCATTTCCCAACGGCAAATGCCGCTCGTTTTAGGGTTAGGGTTAGGGTTAGGTTAGGGTTAGGGTTAGGGTTAGGGTTAGGGTTAGGTTTAGGTTAGGGTTAGGTTAGGGTTAGGCATATGCCGCTAGGCCACCGGCATATGCCGCTGAGCCACCGGCATATGCCACCGGCATATGCCGCTGGGCCACCGGCATATGCCACCGGCATATGCCGCTGGGCCACCGGCATATGCCACCGGCATATGCCGCTGAGCCACCGGCATATGCCGCTGGGCCACCGGCATATGCCGCTGAGGCACTAGCGGCATACCATATACCACTTTTCGATCTCGGTGTCACTCGAGCCGCCATTGGACGGGTCCCGTGAAGTGAACGGAGTTATCAACAGCGTAACTCTGTCGATATCGTCAGGGCAGGGTATTATTTGGGCTGAGCCACGTCATGTTGCGTCATGGCGGCGTGGTGCTTCCTATAAAACTAAAACCTCAAGGATGGCACGGTTATACAACAGCTATAGTGTGTGTTCCCACACTGTACCACTCGGCATGTAAACACTTGAGGCCGATTGTACTCTAGTATTTACCACCTACCTCTCTCACACACTTTTAATCACAACCACACAAACAAAATGTACTTTTCGGGCTCTTACATACTCCAGGATGAAGTGAAGTGGTTTCACCGTTTTAGGTGAAATCCATTTCACCTAAAATGGTGAAACGAGTTAAGGCCATCATACTAGTGGTGATTCAATTCAGGACACCTGAACATAGAATCAAAGAATGTTATAGAGGGGCCAAATCATCTCGCAGTGTCGACCTAGGTCATGATTGTTTGGAAAACTGCTACTAACCCGGTCACAACTGTTTTTCAGTCGCAACCTTTTTACCACCTGCCCTGCCCTTATTTTTAAAAAGATCGGAGTCTCCCCCCTCCCCCAACCTTTTTCTACATCAGCCATATCATTCCTAAAATGGTCGCGACTATTTGAAAAAAAAAATCGTGACTGTTTTATGCAGTGTTTTTGATGAACATCCACCACCTACTGTATCATTATATGTGCAGAATATTAGAGATACTTTCCGCGTGGTTAAAAATAATCTAAGGCTCTAGTCGAGCTCCCAAATAAAACTCCCCTCGCCGCCCAAAAAGCCCAAAAGGACAATCCTCCCCATGTAATCTCACTGAGCTGTCAGACAAACAGGGATCAAAGCCCGAACATCACTACTGAATACCACCAACCCAAACCAACCCAACCCCTCCACCCCCTCCAACCACACTGGACATACGTAGGTCCAGACACCACCAGGGGAGAGGGGTGGGGGGTAGGGGGCTTCACTAGTAGCCGTGGGGCTAGGCAGGGAGCCTGACCATTGGCCTTAACAGGATTGAGTCAGATCAAAGGAGGGAGAGATGGAGGAGGGATGGGAAGGCAAGCTACAGAGATACACATTGGTGTATGCCTTTATATCAGTGGGTTTTCAACCTTTTTCATACCAGGGACCACTATCTATTCAGCATTTTAGCCACGGACCACCATTTGATGTTGAGTTTAATCTCTCTGACCCAAAACCAAGGATTGTCAACTCTTTGTCTACAATTTAAGAGAGATAACTGGCAAAATGTTGGTCAAAATAACAATTATTCTACATTTTCTAATTGTGTACTGTAGATTATTGAATTCATTTGTTCAAATACAATTGAACTCTTGAGAGTGCAAAATGAAACCAAATGGAACTGTAAGGATCCATTTGGTTTACTATTTATCATTTGAGCACCAGCTTAGCTCCTGTTATTATTATTTTTATAAATTAAGGTTTAAATTAAAAAAAACAAACAATAATACAATTGCTGTGTGAGACTCAATTGAGAGAGCATTTCTCAGCATCAACCATAGCCCATACAGGACTGGAGTATATAGAGGAGGAAAGAGAAAGTTTTAACAAACTATTAGGCTCAGGGCCGGATCTAGGCATGGGCCTGGGGGTGGTATGGCATACCATTTTCTCCTGCCCCCCAATTGGGAAATGTTACATCCACCCCTGATTAGGCTGCAATATTTCAAGATGTAGCATGGTCTCCTCCATACAGTATGTGGAGACTGACTGCCAATAGACCTCTGTGTCCTCCAGTGGGTTGGACACTTTCCAGACAGGCTCATTCATTCCAATATACTGTATATACATCACTGACATTACACATTAAATACTGGAAACAGAGCAGACCTTCAAAACCGCTTCCAAACCCGTCAACAAGGCATGCCATATGCGCTGAAAAAATGTCTGTGTTGACATTGCTTTTTTATAAAAATGTTTTATCATATAGCGGTGGTTATCAACCAGTGGTCTGGGGACCACCAGTGGGTCTTGAGAGGGTTCCAGGTGGTCCCCAGCTAAGTTGGTTAACCAGATGAAAAGTTGGTTGTATGTAACTCTTTGAGAGCATAAAAATGAAACCAAATGGACCCTTGCGGGTCTCATGTTTACACTCTCAAGAGTTAAAATATCATCTAAATTAGCCCATTTGTATGTTTGTCTGTTTTGTTTCTGTTTTGTTTGTGAAACCCAGCCTGGATTTGTGGACAAAAGGAATACATCTTCAGTTTTTGCATGGGTCTGTGGGGCTAAAATGTCCTCAATTGTGGTCCGTGGCTCAAATTCTGAATAAATAGTGGGCCCTGGTATCAAAAAGGTTAGTGCCATATAGGAAAACCTTTGGTGAAGAGGTTTGTCGATCACACATTATGCTGAGCAGTGATTGGACCATAGCAGTTTGGCGGAGGTTCTTTTCGGCAAGGTCTATTACGACAGGCAATGAAAAACAACAACGCCTTTAGCTGCAGGCCTTTCGTGTCTTACAGTGTTGCACGTCAGTGTGCACGTCGTCCCACGCACTCACTCTCATCAGATAAACACTCTAGAACACGCTGCCCCAGGACGGGGCACAGGTGAGCTTTAAAATCCTACGGTGCAAAGCAATCACTCACACGTACACCTGCCTGGAGGAATGATAAACATGAATCACCTACAGTAGGAAGTACAGTTTGTTTCCCACAAGAACATGACGCCCATGGGTTGTACACATGGGTTGTGTTCTGTACACACATGCACACACACACCTTTATCTTTAGCTGGGGGGGGAGGGGGGGGGAGGGTCATTGGACTGAACTAATGGTAATGTGCCAATTTGTCTTTTCCACGCCTGAGAAAGAAAAGGCATCATGCAGGGCATGCAAACGTCGTCTCTTTCGGGCAACAACGCGCTCCGCCGAACACAGCATCGGTAAATACGGTAAATACGCTCTGCTCTGCTCTGCCTACAGGTTACAATTATCCACACCATCACCCACCACACACACAAGCACACACGTGTACACGTGCGCTAAACGTGCAGACTCCCAAAACTTCGACCACACACATATAAATAAGACGTATGTTTACAACAAACGGATGTGGAACACCCTGGATTCTGCAGGGATAATACCATAACTCACTCCTGGATGTGCAGGAGGGAGAGGGAGAGGGAGAGGGAGAGGGAGAGAAAGAAAGAAAGAAAGAAAGAAAGAAAGAAAGAAAGAAAGAAAGAAAGAAAGAAAGAAAGAAAGAAAGAAAGAAAGAAAGAAAGAAAGAAAGAAAGAAAGAAAGAAAGAAAGAAAGAAAGAAAGAAAGAAAGAAAGAATAAATACAGGAAGAACACCCTTAACCCATTTCAACCTCACCCTAACACTCGCTATGAAAGATTGTATAATATTCAAAAATCAGTGCAGCGTTTTCACAATTTCCCCCCAAAATAGGAACATAGGTACATGCGCTATTTCTTCAACGAATGCTCCAATCAGAAGCCAGCGTTCTGGTCACGTGAACGTTAGATTTGTCACAACATCGGACTGCTCCGCTCAACAACAAACCTCCTAACCTGGACGAACGTAACCAAACAACAGGAAGAAAACCCTTAAGCCTTCAGAACAAAATGGCCGTCAAATAAGCCAAAAACATCCATCCAGCCCCGTTCCTTGGAGGCACAAGGCGCAAGGCAATAACGAGGTTATTTGGCTGTTGGTATTTGCTGGCTGCTGCTGCTGCTCTGCTGCCTTGTGCCTACAGGTGATGTGAGTGAAGGAGGGGCACTCAATAAATTCAACCATTCTGTCAACAAACGCTCTCTGTTTGTGTGGATAGGAGGAAAGTGGGGCTATTTATTTTAACACTGCAAAAATAAATATGTCCCTGCCAGGGGGGGTGTTGGTTGCCCCAGCTAGGATTCCAAACCCAGCTTCCGCACTCGAAAGCTTTGAAGGAAATAAATAAAAATAAACAAAAACCCCTCCTCGCACGTAGTACTACTTAAAAAAAAAAAAAAACAAACAACAAAAAAAAAAAACACAGAGCTCTCGTGAGTCCTAGTTCTTATACCCCCCCCCCCCCCCCCGCCCCAAATCCAAGACTTAAAGGTAATAGAGGTAACTTCAGTGTGTACAAACACGTGTTTGAAAACAGAATTGTTTAAAAACAGAATCTAATCTATCTCCACCTCACCTCCACTCTATTGGCTCATTATCAATCTGATGGAGACTGCTGTGCTGTGATTGGCTAAAGCTCTGCCATACCCCACACAACCCCCCTCCCCCTCACACATTAGCAGCGCCTTGTCCTGAGCCAGACAAATGTTTTGTTGACAACAACGAAGTTCTGGACCGTCTGCAGGACAAAGCAAGTGTCCGTCTGTAGGGAAACAGCTGCAGCATCAAAGTAGAAGCGACATAGAGGGGAAATTATAGCTATATATCAATTTTTATTTTTGGCTAAAAAAGTTTATTACCTTTAAGAACTGGCGGCTCTGTTCTCCCCCTGTACCGATATTATAACGATCGATAGATCGATTTTCATTTTCTGGGGTAAAACTACAGAAAAAGACACACATTATTTATTTTAAATATGTTATTTTTTATTCTCCTCCCTCCAACTGGGAAAGGGGAAACTATGATTTCGATTAATTGTGAAGCCCTAACAAAGTATACTTTTCCCATGCACCACGCCATGCGTTTCTGATGGCAAGAATGTCAATTATTTTGTGGGGAAAACAAAGAAATAAAGAAAAAAACACAAGAACGAATACATAGAATGGTTCCACTAATGAGAGTGGCGAGCTGAAAGGGACGCGAGCAAAACAACAAGCAGGAGTGGTACAGACATCTTCAATCTGTGGGCCTCAGACTGAGGCTATTCTGACGCTAAACCATCGCCTCTGCATCGCGCTCTCACTACAATGAGATCCACACATCAAAGCATGGGCGAGCGAGGGGAGAAAAGAATGGGAGAAAGGGAGAGAGAGCACGAGAGAGAGAGAGCGGCATGGCAACTGGAACAGGCCAGGGAGGAAGACTAATGGAGAAGAGTGACAGATGTGTTCTTTTCTTTTCTGTCTTTCTTTTTCTCATATTTTTGAGTGGAAATTGATAGCATCATTATTACTGTAGGACATACAGTGGGTATATTGCGGTATTGTTGGCTTTGCGTGGGTTTCTTTCTGTATGGCTTATTACTCGCTTTGTTACGAGGCAGAGGCTGCATGTCCAATTCGTAAGGCTGCTCCCTATACCAGTGGTTTTCAAACTTTTTGATCCCATGGCCCACTGTTTATTCTGCATTTTAGCCACTATTTGACCACTATTTGATGTTGAATTTAGTCTCTCAGACCCAAAACTGAAAGATTTTGAAGTTAGTGTCCACAATTTAAGAGAGATAACTGGCAAAACGTTCAAAATAACAATTCTTTTACATTTTCTAATGGTGTAGATTCTTGAAAATGAAGTATTTCAGATGTTTAAATCGTAGAGTGGCTGTTTTGGGTGGTGAGCTACCCACACGAGTGCTGCTGCCGCAGTGCAACGAAGTTAAAGTTAAAGAGTTAAAGAGTAATTGAAATTATAAGAGGAGCATGAATGGCATTCAGTCATCTCAGACTGGAGAGCTGCAGTTCACAAACACACCTACAGTACATGTCATACATGTCATGTAGGCTTTGTGTAAGGCCCCTGATACACCTAGCAATGTTTTGATCAACATGAACAATCAACAAGCAACGTCAATTATCAACGTTGACTTTAAACTTTTCTGTAGAAAATGATCAATTCCTGGTTGTTCAGAAAAGTCAGAGCTTTAGCGCCCTCTACTGGGCAACATTTTGGAATCCACCAATCACAGCCCTCCTGGGCATCACCTGATCCTTTCTCTCAGACGGAAACCATGGCTGCTGCTGCTGCCTCACTGCTGTGACAAAAACAAACAAGGATTTTGTAACTTTTATTCCACTAAATGAACATTTTGAGTTGGGTGGCAGCTGGGTGAAAATGATTGAATGCAAGAATTCTTTTTTTTTTTTTTTTTTTTTAGAGTGTACAAATGGAACCAAATGGACCCACTAGGGTCCATTTGGTTCACATTTGTACACTCTCAGGGGAATTCCCGTTTTTAATGGAGGTGTTGCCTGTTGCCATGTGTCTCATCATGTTGCCCGTTGATGTTGACATTGCTAGTTAATATTGATCAAAATATTGCTAGTGTATCAGGGCCTTTAGTGTTACAGCCTACTGTTTATTCAAATCATTTATCATATCGTCGACCTCTCTCACCTCTCTCTCTCACACATACGTACACACAATTATACACTCCTAATTCCAACTGTTTATTTTATTTTGATAGCCAGATAATATGAGGCATGAAAATGAGATATTCCTGCACGTCGATACAGGCTACGTTTTGTTTTCCACGGGCCACGAAGCAGGCAGGTTGTTGATTAATTGTTTTGCAGGACGGTCTGCGCAAGACAAGACAGGGCGGGTTATTATGTTGTTCCAAATCACTGAATGTTTGGGTGAATTGTGAGTGGATTTTGAATCATTGATGATAATGTCAATTATACGCAATTTTCTTTTCCTTCCAACTCCCCTAATGATCATTGTTGCCAACTTGGCACATTTGTCACTATATTTAGCTTTTTTCCAGACCCCCCTAGCACCAAAATTAGTGAAAAAAAACTCCTGGTGGAAAATCTAGTGCTTTTTTGCTGGTGAGTTGGGGCGAAATTGAGTGACAGGCACCAGAGATAAAACCTCCTTCCTAGAAAGGACCATTGATAACCAAATGGACCCTTATAGATGTGTAACTCTTGAGATCGTGAAATGACACAAGAGTTAAATTATATTTAATTAATTCTCAATTAACTAAATTTCAAGAATCTACACATTTACAAAATGTAGAAGAATTGCTATTTTGACCAACATTTAGCCAGTTATCTCTCCTAAATTAGTCAGAGAGACTAAACTCAACATCAAAGGGTGGTCCTGCGTGGCTAAAATGCAGAATGAATAGTTGGCCCTGGAAGGAAAATGGCTGAAAACCCACTGCTCTAGCGCATTTTGGAAGTGCCCCTAGTGCATTTTGGATTTTGGCAGTTGGCAACACTGCTAATGATGACCCATAACACTAGAAGAGGGCAAGGGAAGTCATTCAAGATTCCACTCCATCTACACCCCCCCTCCTCCTCTCCTCTCCTCCCCCCCAGTGTTTGCTGGTAGTGTAATTATTCTCTCTTTCTGTCCCTTGCAGGACGTGTTGATGAATTCAGGTGAGACCAAATAGAATTTACACACAGTGGATATTGGAGTGGTCCAATGCATCACCCGCTGGGGCGGAAAGACATGGCGGCTTTTTAGCATTCATCATGTTTAAAGCTGAACGTCAACCATTCCATTCATAGAGAGAGAGGTGTGCGCGCGCACACGCACGCACGCACACACACACACACACACACACACACACACACACACACACACACACACACACACCCCAACCATTTAAAATAGAGCTGCTGCCAGCGGCTCAATAAAAACCTGTGGGCCAGGGAAAACAATTAACTACAGAGTTAAGTTGCAGAGGAATGGCAGCGGCTGGATCAACCGTTATATTGTACATTTTTTCTGACACTGGCTTTGGCACTGTCATGTTGTGTAAGTATATGTTTGCTCAGCCAGTAAAGCCCCTTTGAATTGGATTGGCCAGAGCATAATGTATTGTGCTGTACTTACATTCAATCCCATTCACAGCCACTTCACTTCACAACAAGGTTAACTAATTCTAACTCCACTGCAGCTGTTAAATCCTACAGACAACCCCCCCATGGACCACTCTGTGTCAGCGTAATTACGTTCAGTATAATCCGTATTTCTGCAGCTGTTTGTACTGCTTTTTGCCTTTATCTTTAGCACATATCCTTATAAGACCATTTAGGCTGCCGTCTTTGTCAGAGTGGACTGTAAAAAAAATAGGGTGTAACTACCAATGTCCTCATGCCACGTTTTCTGTGTTAGCTGATACCAGAGAACAATACACTGTATATATATGCAATATATAATGCAACCAAATGAACCCGAACGGGTTCATTTGGTTCCATTGTACGCTCTCAGAAAAACGAAGCGTCTAAAGAAATCCATTAACATGGTGAAAATACATCTTGATGATGTCATCAAGATGTTCCACCATGTTAGTGGTTTTCTTCATACCTCCGTTTCTAGGGAACACAGAATGGGGGAACGTTTTTATCATGTCCACCCAGCACCTCTAGGGTATACTAATGACATATTAGATTGTTGAAAATGGGTGAAATTTCCCTTTAATAACAATGTACTGTAGGGTTTGGCAGACTGTCATAACAAACAGTGATGTCAGTATCAGGGGTCACTGTGTAGCGTCATGCATGGCTTCAGCCACAATGGAATGTATAATCTATGTAAAACGCCTTGGATGAAAGCACAATATAAATGCAAACATTTACCGCTACACCATTTATGAAATGCCACCACGTTAGGTTAGATCTTTGGGCAAAATGTTAATCCAGTAAATTTCGGTAGTGGAAGTGTTTTTTTTTGTTGGGTCTGCATTTTTGACCCTAGAATAAATCAAGGTAAAGTGTTAAAACTATGAGTTTGTCAATATTTGGGAATCATATTTACTGTAGAACAACCCAGATTTGGGTCATATCAAAAAGGTCCAACATGTGCAGGACAGGAGTCTCACAAACCTCACTAAAGTCTCACAATCACACTCTCTAAAACCTGTGTATGAATTACCTTCGGCCCGTGGGATGATATTTAATTACTATTAAAACTGTCTCTCTGATATATTGCACACACCATGAATGGAACTAATTGTTTTACTTTCTCAACTCAATTGATTTACATTCTCATTTTACAACAAAAGCAGCGCTTGGTGAGGATCATAGCACAGGAAACTGAAACCATGCAGGTTCATCTTTGCATTTATCTTTCTATTAAAGGACATGCACTACTTTTTCTGTTTTCCTGGGACGCAGTGTTGTTTTTAGGAATATTTTGATTTAGTCTTAATCTTTTCAATAAGACATTTTTAGTCTTTTAGTCCCATTTAGTCTTCTGAAATTCATGTTTTAGTCTAGTCTTAGTCAACAAAATGTCAAAAATGATTTAGTCTTAGTCTCGGTAGTTTACTTTTACATACAAATACATTGTTTACGTATGTTTATATATGTTTATATACATGTATGTTTATAGATATGTTCACTCATACTTAAAAAGAAAGAAAAAAAAGAAGATAAAAATCTTTGTTATTTCCATTAGTCTTGGGTTATGATTTAGTCTTCGTCTTAGTCTTTTGAAAATCATTTTTGTTAGTCTAGTCTTAGTCGACTAAATATCAAAAACTTTAGTCGACTTAGTCTTTAGTGCTAGTCTTAGTCGACAAAAACAACACTACTGAGATGTCCTCATAAACTGGTGCCCTGTGTGTTGAAACACAGTCCCGCGGCTCCGTTCCTCGACTTGTACCAATTGTTCTATTTTGGCCCGCCGTGGATTTGAGTTTGACATGCCTGATCTAGCATGTCTGATCATGTGTTTTATTGTGTTTTATCCTCTACGATGCTAATAGGACTATACAGGGAGAAAGCACTGCTGTAGTATTTTTTAATGATATTTTTGTCAATCATCTCCTAGTATGCATGCGTCCGCTGCCCGGCACATACAGTATAGTCAGTGTCACGTTGTGTTGCACTAGATCTTCCCTTTGTGTAGCAGAGGAGCCGTGTCAGTTCTCTGTTGTTTCATCTCAACGCACTCTGCTAGGAAGTGTCATGAAATATAATGAACGTCACAAATGCTTTTGACACAAGCGCCAGCGTGCTGTGGTGGAGGACAGTGAGTCATACTGTACTGAATAGAACTAAATACTATAAGTGTCACACAGAGCCAAGCACCTCTATGACAGTCAGAGAAGCGCCAGACGAGTTTGTTTAGCTTTGGAGCACAGTTCTTAAATTACTTTTATGCGCAGGTGTTATGTCTTTGCATGGTATAAAAATATGAATCTTCACGATCCAGAGTGTGTGGGTACTACATCAGGATAACTGGTGAAACGGCGAGATCAAATGGCGACCAACAAGCAGGTTGCAACCTGGTCGCGTTATAGTTGCAATACACCCTTACCCCTAAAATTATTATGACAAATACATCACCAATACAACAAAACTCTCATCATCAAACTAGGGTCTGGGAAAGGAGTGTTTTGCAATTTGAGTGGGGCTTGCAAGAGGTAGATTAGTTTATTGTCATATTAAGAGTGTTAATCAATATACCTATTTCCCATGTGTTTGATATACATTGATATATTGAATACACCACTCGTGTTAATCAGTTCTTTTGTTGCAGGCAGTTGAATACAGCTTGCTTTGAAAAAGCAACAAAAAAGGAAACGTAAATCATACAGGATAAATCATACAGGATGTTGTCAGAGATTACCATCTATGACTAAAAACCATTAGATTTGATGTGACATGAATGTGACTGTACTGTAAGTCACAACAAAACATCTACTATGTCCTTGTGGTTAAGTAAATGATTGTGAAAACAACACTACACTATGAGTGTCTTTTTCTGTTCACGCACTTAGACGGTAATCAGAGAGCATAGAAGGTAAACTATGGAATTCTTTCTTTAAACCAAACATGGCAAGACAAGCACGACTGCTCATAGTTTTGACTAATTGTTTCAACACAGCCAAGTGGCAGACCAAATCAAGCCCCACTGCCCAAAAAACACTAACTACATCAACTACTGATGCCAGACAATCAGCCCATTCAGAGTTTGGATGGTTGGAGTTATAATCAGCTGCAGTTCTCATCATTCAGCAGGCAGGGCCATGCAGGCATTTTGGGAAATGTCACCAAAAAAAAAAGTCCCGCAATGGTCCAATCTGGGCCTGAGACCAAGCAGCACTACCCTGGGTATTAACTCATTCACCACGAGCGTGCGTTCGTTGTTTTCTGCTATATGCCACGGCTCAAGCTAGTGCATTCGGTAAAAAACCCTTATCTTGAAACACCAGATCTCCTAAACAGGATGTGCGATGACATCATGCTGTTTCTGGTGTCTTGACTAACCTGTCCTCTCACGATATGAGCAAAAAGTTCCGGGTCAAAAGTGAGGAAGTGACGTCTAGCAACAGACGATCCACCCGTGTGCCACGGCAACGACATTGGAGGCTCCTGAATGCCTTGGAATGAATGGGTGCGAATGGGACAAAAAATTGTCCCATTCGGCCCATTCTGTCCCAAATGAAAGTCAGCCACGGGATCTTTATCAGACGATGCGCTCGGACTTATAGTTGGATTAAAGAATGAAAGCTACATTTTGTCGTGCTCTGCGCCTTCGTCGTGTTGGGCGAGCGTTGCCCCACGGTAAGAACACGACGAGCGCATGATCGGCGGTTAAACTATTAACACAGAGGACAATCACAGTATACTTCACTTTGGGAGCAACAGCTGCCAAAAAAGAAAATTACACCACAATTATTCCAGGGGATTGTCATATGTGTTGTTGTTTTTTTGTCAACATTGTCTAGTCGGTTTGAATCAATATGCCAGCTGGACGGTGAAACAAGCTTGCATAAACAAGAGACAAAGTGAAAAGGGGAGGAGAGGGCAGTGGGCAGACCTGCTGCCATCCAGTAGACACACTGATCCTCAACACGGCAGCAGAATGGACCACTGTCAACACACAATCATAAGTGTGAGTCCTCAGTAAACACAGCATGAAGAAAAAAAAGCATGATGGCATTAATGCCGTCCATACATAGAGCAGAGATTCACTACACAGGATGGAGAATCAGAGCAATTAACACACCGACCGCTCAAGCCAGTGCAATCGGTAAAAAAACCCTTATTTTGAAGTGCCAGGTCTCCTAAACAGGATGTGCAATGACGTCGTGCTGTTTCTGGTGTCTTGACTAAACTGTCCTCTCACGATCTGAGCAAAAAGCTCCGGGTCAAAAGTCAGGAAGTGACGTCTAGCCCTAGTTGATTTACCCGTGCGTCCACGACATTCAGGGGCAGATTCTCAGGAGAGGCTTTTGAGGCGATTTTAATTACTTCCTGAAAACAAAAATGCGCTGCGTGATGACATATCCATTATCACATCAGCCAATATAAATGAAGCTGACCTGTTTTTGTCATCCCATTTCTGAATCGTCCTCGTCCACAATCACAGGTGTCTTGATTACTCACAGGTGTCAGAAATACTCAGTGTATTACTGTGTTTAAACTCAATCGTCATGTTAGAATATATATCTGGACACATTATGTGGTAGAAATAAGACACATAGCAGTAAAATAGCAGAGCTGAGACAAATTGTAAACAAACATTCCAAGCAACGTGTGTATACTAAAGCTCAGCATAAGCCCTGCTTGGCTCTATGCCATCCCATTGCCTGAAGGGATGCATGCTCTGCCCTCTGTGCCAGGTAATCAGGTGGGATCCATAATAAAAATAAAAAAAAACACCATCTCTGGTTCACCGGTGCAGCTTTAAAAAGCTTGTGCACAAAACGAGAATAAGCGTGCATGCTACAATTACACGGGACCGTGCTGCTGGCGTAAATAGCTGCTTGCGTTGTGTATGTTATAATGTCCCTGGTTGCATAACGTTTGGTGTGAAGCGCTCTGAATTGGCTCTCGCTCTTGAAATGTGCTACAGCGTACAAATAAACGTGCATTTGCTTAGTCACACACAGCTCACAGTTTTCACTAAAACAGCAGAGAGAGAGAGAGAGAGAGAGAGAGAGAGAGAGAGAGAGAGAGAGAGAGAGAGAGAGAGCACGGCGGTCTCTGAGCTAATCAGTGCTGTTGTCATACTGACGTGTTCCTAATTGCCCTGACATGGACGCCAGGCCCGCTACGACACGGCACCTGGCTGCTGAATTGAAAACGAAAGAACACAAGAGAGTGCTTTTCTGTTTGTTTTGTTTTTCTTTGTTTTGCTGTTGTGTATTTTAAACCACTGAAAACAGGAGCATTCTGTATTGTTTTAGATTTGAGCCCAAAAAATGTATTTTTATTACATTATTTTACAGCACTGTGGTTTCCAACCAGTGGTCCAACCAGTGGTCCAAATAGACCCTTGCAGGTCCATTTCCAGCAGTTTAGGTCAGGGGTTTTCAACAGGTGGTCCGGGGACCACCAGTGGTCCCTGAGAAGGTTACATGTGGTCCCCAGGCTAAATGATGGAAAGTTGGTTAACCAGATGTAACTCTTGAGAATGTAAAAATGAAACCAAATGGACCCTTGCGGGTCCATTTGGTTTCATTTTTACACCCTCAAGAGTTAAAATATTCATCATCTGAATTGGCACCACTTAATTAAGAAGTTTACACTGTTTTGTTCAGCCTGAATCCAGCCTGGAATTGTGGACGAAACCAAAAGAACTCTTTAATTTTAGGTCTTTGGTGTGAAAATGTAATCAAATGGTGGTCCGTGGCTCAAATGTTGAATAAATGGTGGTCCCTGGAGTCAAAAAGGTTGAAAACCCCCGGTTTAGGTCAATCGGCACTCCGATTGACCTAAACCGGCCAATCGGAGTGCCCCAAAGGACCACCGACCGCCAAACACTGAACGCTGAACGCCGAACACTGAACACCAAACAACGAACACCACGCACCGATCACTTAACTTGCGCCCACTGCACTCACACAAGTAATAACAAAACACTAGCACTCTGGATGCAAAACATTTGAGCTTTGAGCAAAGAAAAAAAAAAAGAGTTGTTTACCCACTTAAGCCCTCTTCAGTCATTTCTAAACGTAGCTGTAGACAACCTTGGAATAGTTTTTTTTTCATGTGCACTTGGGTGGAGAAGTGCTTTTATGGAACAACTCTACAGTATATACCAGACCTGACAAACACAACCAGGAAGCAGAATATTGATAACACCCTAACAGTAGGTACTGTACTGCCGGAATACAGTACAACAGCAGTGACAAAAAAGTAAGCTTAAAGGGCATTTCAGACAGGGACACAATCGCTCAGAAGCTCACCAGAATCGAGGTCTAAACTCGGTGCAAGCGTGATCCCTTTGCTTGGCTACTTTTCCTATAGTATAACCGTGGAATGTGTACCATGAGTTTGGTAGGTTGTTTTCATTTTGTCTCGTAAAACCACACAAGCCCTCCTGTGCACCCTGATCAACCGGCTCAGGGAAGCTGGCAGTAACCCTGCTAAAAACACCACTTGGCCCAAGATCTTCTCCCTCCTGGCTCCAAAACTATGGAATCCACTCCCCATTGCAATCAGAACCACAGACTCACTCCCTATCTTCCTCCAGTCCACAGTCTGAAAACACACCTCTTCAGACTCCATCTCAGCCCATAGAGAACTTGTATTACAAACCAACCCATAGTACTTGCAGTATCCTCCTAGGTAGTTTAGATAGCACCGCATTAGACTGAGATAGCAGTGACTTACGTATATAGGATGTAAACGGTAAAGTGTAATCAAAATTCTGCTTACGTTGTAAACTGTAATCTGTATGATTTATTGCAATGTTAATCGCTCTGGGTTAAGAGACTCTGCTAAATGCCTAAATTGTAACTTCTATTGTACTTCTGTCCATTTTTCCTCTGAGTTTCCGCAGCTCTGCCCAGCATAGAGTGGGCGTTCCATGGAGTGACCAACAAAAACGGCTCTCTTATCCAGTATAGCAGAAAATGATTTAGGCGTTTTAGTGAGCACTGCAGCAGCAGGCTTCACGCTAGCAGACGGAGGTGTCCAACACCTTACCTTGGGGTCAGCGGTGAGCAGCTTGAAGGCCTCGTACACCTGCCTCTCCTGGACTCCTCCTCCCAGGTCCAGGAAGTTAGCCGGCTTCCCTCCGTGCAGGTCGATGATGTCACAGGTGGCCATGGCCAGGCCGGCGCCGTTCACTGTGAACAGCAGTGGTCAGAAGCAATGGTCAGGAGGGCAGGGGCGGATCTAGGCATGGGCATGGGGGAGGGGGGGGGGGCATGCTGCGTGTCTGTTGCAACTTCAACAACAACTGATGTTATTATTGATGCTTTACTTGACTAATAAAAGTCCTGTAACCGAAAATGGTATGGGTGCGACTTCATCGCCCGTGGCGCAAAGCGACACGGGCGATGAAGCCGCCCCCATACCATTTTCTCTTGCCCCTCCAACATGTTCTCTTGCCCCCCTAAATGGGACATGTTACATCTGCCCCTGCAGGAGGGTAAGAACGTTCACTGTGAATAGCACAGTGGTCAGGAGGGTCAGGACAGGTGTGAATATGCAGCAGGTTATGCAAATGCTAAAAGATCCGATACAAACTGATTATGCCAGAAAAGAGCCTCATTTACATGGGCATCGTTTCCTCCACCAGACTTTTCTTTGACGCAGTTAAGTGTGTTTGCTTGATAACTTAAGAGGACTACTAATGATAGCATAGCGTGGTAATGACCTGCACTATAATGAAGCTACTGTTGGCTATTAACCCATTGTGCACTGAACGCATTTTGGTGTTCAACACATTATGTTACACTTTAGCTGTTGAAAAATATCAGATCTACAAGCTCATATTGCGCGACCGAGTGGAGCGATATGAGCATGAGATATAAGAAAAACGGTGAAAATGATGCATAAATCTAAGAATATATCTCTATTTCACAACTGATTGTAGTTTCTGACACTATAGATTCTAGTTTCTGACTAGTTTCTAGTTTCTGTTTCTGATGCTAGTTTCTGACAGATTCTAGTTTTTCTGAAAAAAACTATGCTGCTGTGTCAGTGATGCTCAACATATTTCATGCCAAGGACCCCCAGAATTATCTATATTTGGCTGTGGACCCCCATCTGAAGACGTGTTGTTCTAGGATCCCCTAGAAGCAACGCTTTTAGTACAAAAACATTTTCTTCCTGAAAGAATATATATTCAAAGATTTGCTGCACATTTTCACAATTTTTCAAAAATATCAGAGCTACAAGCTGTGAGCTTGTAGATCTGATATTTTTCAATAGCTAATGTGTAACAGAATGAAGCTACTGTTGGCTATTAAGGCCTAGCACGACTCCAGAGCTGACACCAAACCCCTGGGAGTGAAGAGGAGCGATGCAGGTATAAACCCACAGTTAATTAAAACACTGAACATTACCAGTGCTAAAGGGAAAGATCAAATAATGTAAGAGCAGAAACAATTAAATCAAGCAGTAAATTACCTGACCAGAGAGGAACAAATAAGCTAAACGCTCAGCGCGTCACGTACAGACCGGTATGGTCTGGAAGTCTTGATGTTGAACGAGGCGAAGAAATGTAATTATAATGACTAAAGGAATGCTGATTGATGGAAGTTCTACTGTAGTTCTGTGGCGTGTCGATAAATGGTGCATTTATATAGCAGCACCTTTACCCAAGGCGCTTTACATAGATTGTAAACCTATGCAAAGCGCCTCTATGTACACATTCATACACTGATGGCAGTGGAAACCATGCAAGGCAAAACCAGCACATCAGGAGCAATTAGGGTTTAAGTGTCTTGCTCAGGGACACATCGACACTAACTCTGGGGGAGCCTGGGTTCGTACCGGCAACCTGCACAAAAAGGAGGTCAATTTACAATGTAGGCATTTAGGATAGGGAGTGAGTCTGTGGTTCTGATTGCAATCGGAAGTTCATTCCATAGTTTTAGGAGGGGGAAGAGTTTGGGGCGTGTGGAGCGTTGGCCAGTGGAGTGGAGTGTTACAAGATATGGTGGGCACTTTCCTTTGGTTGCTTTGAATGCAAGTGTGAGAGTTTTGAACGGAGACGGGAAGTGACATGTGACAATTTTGGCTGGTTGCAGCCCCCAAGCAGACTGTGATGGTTAGGTTAGGTTGTATTTAAATTTGGGGCTGAACGCTGTTCATACTACATTTTGTGGTTCCAAAAATACCCGACCTACAAGATCACAACGTACCACGCTACGACGTGATGCAATGCTTCACAGGGAAGCGATTCCATCTTGTGTTGTCGGTGTAAATAGTCCCATTAGTGGAGCTGAGCCAGGGGGCTGCTGGGAAGCTTTAGACTACAGAGCTCTCCATAGCAAAGCAGGGGAAAAATGGCTTTAACAGCTGTTACGTTAGTAGCTTAGCGAGCTTTCAAAGGATCTCCAGGGCCTTAAAACGTGATATTACATTTTAGACAGGTTGGGGGAGGCAGGCAGGCAGGCAGGCAGGCAGGCAGCGCCGGCGCTAACCGAACACTTCTAATGTGTTTATGGGGCTACGGGGTAGCTAGCTGAAGCACCTGTTAGCGCTGCTAAGGCTTTGATTTATGACAAGAGAGGGAACCTTTAATGAGAATGCTAACAATCCGGCTCACTGGAGACTTTCGGGGAGGATTATGGCTAATTATTATGCATTGGTTATGGCAGCGCTCCTTCTGGAGTCCTGAGAAATCTGCTGCTGCTGCTGCTGCTGCTGCTAGCGTGGACTGGATGAGAGCGGCTGGAACCAACGCCTCTGCTTTGACTGACTTTCTGCTCCTCAGAAACATCAATATCCCTGAACTCAAAGAGTAGACAGTGGCTGAATTAACTTGTGCGTGCGTGTGTGTGTGCGTGCTATGCCCGACTGCTAGTTTGTGTTATGATGTTTGTGCGTTTTGAAGCGGGCGTTGTGTTTGCGCACCAAAGCAGGCGATGTTCCCGTCCAGTCCGATGTATTTCAGATCCCACTTGGCAGCCTCCGTCTCCGTGGGGTCGCTCTCGGCGCTGTCGTCCATGGCAAACACTGCCTTCTGGCGGAACTCCGCGTTGTCGTCGAAGTTGATCTTGGCATCGAAGCACACCACTGTCAGCAGACATGGAGGATGGAGAGAGAGAGACAAGCAGGATGACAAAAAGAGAAGAGAAAAGACAGGAGAGAAAGATGGACAGAAAAAGGTGAGATGAAATGGGGGAAAAAATGGGGCAAGAGGGTACAAATTTTCACGGAATGAAACAGGGGGAACTCATTAAAAGCTCAAACACCTTAAAGTAAATGAAGGGAAGAGTGGCAGCTCACCCCATTAGTCTTGATTAAATCAGCGACAGGCACACATACAGAGGCATACGTATGTCACTCTACAGCAGAAGCCATTATGCTAAATGGACATTGCCTTTACACTTCAAACGGAGATGCATTTCAAAGCCTCCTAATGCTACTTGGAAAAAGAAAACAGCAGGCAGGCTTTTATTTATTTATTTTTAAACCAGCTCATACGTATGTATGTATGCAAACCGAAAAATAAAATAAAATAAATGTTTGGATGCAGAGGAGGCCACAGTAGAAGAATGAAAATGCGGCTGTATTTGAACACACGGACCGTTTCTTTATTTTGTTTGTTTGCTTTGTGCGTACATGAAGGTGGTTCAGGTTACTCCGGTCAGAAGTATCCTAGAGACCACTTTGAGGCTCTGATCTGGTTCTATTGCATCTAAAACTAGCAAAAAGGATTCTAAAAAAAAAAAAAAAAAAAAAAAAAACTCAAATCACTGTTTATACCTGCATTTCAATTCATTTTTTATTCATGGTTATCCATTTCTGTTGCCTGTTTTGCACCAGAATGAGTCACAAACCACACCGCCATCACTTGTACGCCTGCCGACTGCAAGGCTACTGAAAATCTATTTCAAGGCTCCCATAGAAAGTTCAAGCTTTTAAATAGTGGTGGTGGTTTTAGTTACTGTTAGTGTTTAAGAATAATGCACTTAAAATGAAAAATAGAGGGAGAAAATTGGAAGATTTTCTTTTATATGCTACTACTGACGTTTGAAAACAGTATTTGGGGTTTGAGTTGACAGATTTTAATGTTGAGTTTAGTCTCTTGCACCCAAAACTAAGAACTTTTTTCACGCTTTTGTTCGCAATTTGCGAAAGACAACAGACAAAACGTTGGTCAAAATAATTAAACTATTCTCAATGATTTATTTTTTAATTGCGCGTACTCTTGAGCATGTAACTCTTGAGCATGTAACTCTTGAGAGCGGTAAGACGAAATCAAATGGACCCTTACGGGTCCATTTGGTTTCGTCTTACCGCTCTCAAGTGTTACAGATCTATGGGGACTGTCGTGATCTACCTGCAGGTCTGTGTGATCTACTGGTAGATCACGATTTACCTTCTGGGCACCCCTGGTATAGAGTAAGTCTGTGCCCTGCTTTGTGGTTATCACAAATCTATTCTATTTTTTAAAGGGATATTTCACTTTCAAAAAAATTTCTGATCATTGTATAGGCTACTCAGTCTCATGTGAACACCTCAGACAGTTGCATTACTTGATTCAGTATTTAGATAGATGTATTTTGATGTTCATTTTAGCTGCCCCACCCGCCTTCCTCTACCAACCACTAGAACTTGAATCTATTATGGTTAAAAAGGAGTTTTTACTCTACTTTTACTTTAGAACAATATTTTAAAAATGAATGAAAACAGTGAATTAACAGAAATGAATTAACAGAAAAAATATTATTATTATTTTTAATGAATCTATTATGGTTAAAATGAAGTTTTAACTTATAATGGGTTTGTATTTTATTGAAATTTTGGCAGCATATCAGATGCCAGTACAGTACGCACAGATAACTTCTTGTTTCATTGACTGCTAATATAACATTAGCCCTAAAACAAATAAAGATAATGGTGATGATAGTGTTCCTTTCATGCTGTAGGAGGCACAGGTGCCTCTCCACATTAAACTTTAGTTCTGTACTCACGTTATTTCAATGTAAAAAATAATCCAATATAAGATTGCAGGGTTGGACAGCTTGCAACCTTTCAGCTATCGGAAAAAGAAAACAAAAAACAGCACAAAGCTAGGCAAGAGTCCAAGCAGAAATGCATAATGCAGTGGATGTCATGTCCCTGGACGCGCCACGTAGCACAGAGTAATGATGTGTAATTAGAGATACAGGAAACTCTGTGCAGACGTAGAAATGGGCAGAGTATAAGGAGCGCGCACACACACACACGCACACACACACACAGCCGCGCGAACACACACACACACACACACACAGACACAAACAAACAAACACACACACACACTAGTGTCGTAGTTCTCGAGACACTGTGCCGTCTCGAGGCCAGCCCCAAGAAAAATTGTCTCTCATTGTCTCGGTCTTGTTTTTTGTCTCGCCCTCAAATCGTCTTGTCTTGGTCTCGCTGCTCTCACACTTCATTAGCCTATTTAAGATTGGTAGAACGTCCGACCTACGACGGCAATAATGAATGGCTCTGTGCTCGATACATAAGCCTTGTGGCCGCCCTACCCTCTCCTACGATGGCAGAACGCAGCTTTTGGCGTCGTGTTAACAACGTGGACGAAAGGTACGCTGTAGAGGAGCGTCACCATGGAAACCAGAGACGCCAGTGGAAGAGGTGGATCCAGCCGGCGTCGCCTGCTTTCTTAACTATGTTGGGCTTCTGTTGCAACTATGACAGACCACGCCTACTGTTCTCGCCGTGTCCAAGGCCTAGACACGGAAACTTCAATTCCCTTTTGTCTCATGGTCTTGACCTGGGTCTCGCCCTCAATTTGGCTTGCTCTGTCGGGATCTCAGAGCATACGTCTCGGGTCTCTTTCGCCACTGAGACGAGACAATACACAGGAAATTAAATTATGAGGACCTAGGAGCCCATTCGTTAAGACAAGATACCGGTGGATGGGATAGGATGGATGACGTGCATATCGCTGGCAGTCCACAACTACAGAGAGAAATTTAGGCATGGATGGATGGATGCTTCCTTCAATGCATCAGGAGTCCAAGCTTCTTTTCACCTGAAAAGCGGGGGGGGGGGTAGTGTGTAGTGTGTGGAAGGAACACGTTTGTGGGTCTAGAGCAGGGGTGCCCACACTTTTTTTTTTTTTTTACTTCAGAGCTACTTTCAAAATGACCGGCTCAACAAGATCTACACATCAAAAAGGGGGAAAAAAATCAATTTCAAGGCCCCCAAGAAAGTTTGACTTTAAAATAGTGGTGAAGGTGTTACTTGCTATAATAATGTTTAAGAATAATGCACTTATAATGAAAAATGGAGGGGAGAATTGGAATGTTTCCTTGTATATGCTACTACTAACGTTTGAAAACAGTATTTGGGGTTTGACTTGACAGTTCGTGATGTTGAATTTAGTCTCTTGCACCCAAAACTAAGAACTTTCACGTTTTTGTCCACAATTGGGAGACATAACTGGCAAAAAGTTGGTCAAAATAACAATTATTCTCCATTTTCTAATCGTGTGGACTCTTGAAATTATGTAATTCAGATGTTTAAATATAATTTAACTCTTGAGAGTGTAAAATGAAACCAAATGGACCCGTAAGGGTCCATTTGGTTTCATTTTAACGCTCTCAAGAGTTACAGATCTATACATTTTAGGGGACTGTCATGTGATCTACCTGCATGGCCTGTGTGGTCTACTGGTAGATCACCATCTACCTTTTGGGCACCACTTTTGTGGGTCTAGAGCCAATACATTTGGGAAGCTCTGCATGAGACTGTAAGTAAGACACTGGAGCACCAACACAATGAATGAAGTGACGCATATAATAATCCTCCTGATTTCTACAAGTCTGACTCCGCAACGCTTTTCACTTTGATTACAGACCCATTAAGTCTCCCTCTAGAATGCTGTTGTTGACACTCACAGCCACATCTAATCAAACAATAACCAATAAAATACCAGCAAAGAAAAGCACTCAAGAATAGGAATGTAAAACTATAACAAAACTCAAAGGAGGGCTAATTTTAACTTGACTAGATTGTTAAACAAAAGAAAGGCCAACCTCATCAAGCATGTGTTGTTCTCTCCATGCTTGCAGGCAGGGGTAAAGCCGACACGTTGTCTTTATACAACGTCGCCTTTAGCAACAAAAGAATATAGCCCTTGTCTCATTAATATTCATATGCAATCATGAAACAACAACAGGAAAAAGTCCTCTTCTTCTTCTTCTTCTCTTGCCAATCTTTGATAACAACGCATAGCTGGAAACAAGAGCCGTTTTTTGAGGGGAGACAAAATAACATCAAAGATTCAACGAGGCGTCAGCCGGCGTTCTGTAATGTGTCTGTATGTCAGGGGCGGATTGGCCATCTGGAGTACAGGGAGTTTTCCCGGTGGCCTGTGCCACCTAGTGGCCTGGACAGTTTTTTCTTTTTTTTGTTTGTTTTAAGTCCAGGGCAGGCCAGGGCGCCAGGCCCAGGCCAGGCAAAAATATAGTGTTTCTATCCTTCAAAAAAGAAAAGGTGTCCTACACCAGAGCCTTCAAGTAGGAGAGTTGCCATATTCCCGTTCACTCCTGTGCGCCAGGGCACTGGCGCTGCTGGAGGCAGTGTTGCCAACTGCCAAGATGCTCGCCTGGAACATACAGTACAGATCAAAATGACCATTAATCTTCTACATTCTCTAGTTGTGTATAATTGTGCTAATTCACATGATGAATATTTTAACTCTTGAGGGTGTAAAAATGAAACCAAAAGGACCCGCAAGGGTCCATTTGGTTGCATTTCTACGCTCTCAAAGAGTTACATCTGGTTAACCAGCTGCCCCCCCCCCCCCCCCCGCCCAAGGGTGGCCTGGCAAAGGCAAAATTGTCCCCGTGGGAAAATATGTGCCAATCCGCCCCTGCTGTATGTTGAACGCTGAGCGGCTCGCAGTCGGCCGTCGTTCAGCATCACAGACCGAGCCATCGTACTTTTACTTTGTGTTTGAGTTAAGGAAATCTCATTTCCATTGGAGTTTAAAGTATTAAGCATGCTTTATTTGTGCAAATATTATACTTTGATTGACCTTTATGATCGCGTTTCTGCAAACTATTCGCCGTAATTAATTTTATTCCTCAATGTGCAACCCCCCCCCCCCAAAAAAAAAACACATAAGGGCCTGTCATACTGCCGTTATTATTCTATTCTTATTATTCTATCGTCTATGAGGGTGAATACTGTCATTGCAGGAATCCACCACTGCTTAATAGACACAGACAGACAGACAGAGCAAGGCCTCCTCCTTATCCCAGTGTCTAAATTCGGAACAAAAGGTGACCAGGATTTTGCTGTCGTTACTCCAAAACTATGGAACGCTCTGCCCTCGACTCTTGAGAACCGTAGAATATGTTGATTGTTTTAAGAAACTTCTGAAAACACATCTATTTCGCTCTTGCTTTCTTACCCGACATGTTGCAGTTGTTTTTGGCGCTTTTACTGATTCTATTTAGTGTCCTGTTGTAAATCTGTCTATGTTTTTATCTCGGTTTTATTTTGTTTTGTTTTAACATGCTTTGTGCACCTTGTAACATTTGGTTTTGAAAGGTGCTATATGAATAAAATTTACTTGCTTAGTTAGTTACTTACTTACTTGGGTAGATAAAGCTTCATCCAAGTTCTCGCATAAAGTGAAAGGCATTCTTTGTACCGCAACGTTTTGCAGTACAAAGAATTGTTATGAATGAGGGATGTAGAATGACCTCACTATAAGTAGAGAGAGAAACCTCTTAACTCATAAATTCATGCACTACTTATTGTGTAAGAGGCAAAGGACATCGTATTTAAAACCAAAAGTTTTACATTCTTTGTTCTGCGTTACGCAGAGCCTGAGCAACCTCATATTTTCAAAACCCCTTATTCCCAAAACGATTCAGTAAAATTCCACAGATGTTCAGCATAGTCTTAAAAAAACATCAAATGGCGCACGCACGCACACACACACGCACGCGCACACGCACACGCACACACACACACGCCAACCTACATTATTCCTCAAATGCACTTAACTGATTTACCGCGATCGGATCTTCTTTGTTTCCTCTCCACTGCCGCGGCTCAAACCAGTTCGATCGGTAAAAAAGCCCTTATTTTGAAGCTCAGATCTCCTAAACAGGATGTGCTGTTTCTGTTATGCTGTGTCTGTTGTCTTGCCTAATCGATCATCTGGCGATCTGCCCCAAAACATCCGGTTCACAAGTCAGGAAGAGCTGTGTAGCCCTGGCTGCTTAACCCATGCGCCAGCGACATTGAGGGGGCAAACCGGAGGAGAGCCGTTTGAATGCATTGGATTGAATGAATGTCAATGGGACGGGGAAAAAAAAGTTGTCCCCAATTCTGTCCCAAATGAAAGTCAGCAACGGGATGATCATCAGACGATGCGCACGGACTAATAGTTGGATTAAAGAATGAAATCTACATTTCCGCGTGATACGAGCCGTCCGCGTGTTCGGCGGTGGGATTCTAACGGGAAATCCACGAGCACTCGTGGATGGCAGGAAAACTATTAAGACACGCACACACAAAAACAAACATACACAGAAAGAATACAGACAGAAGAATACAGATCACAGCCAGCAGAAAACTTAATCTAGACACTGAACACACACACACACACACACACACACACACACACACACACACACACACACACGCACACACTAGATAAGCATTCTCAACAGACACAAGCTAAACAATCATACAGTATGAGAAGTTTGAGTGTGTGTGCGTGTGTGCTTGTGAGTGTGGGTGCCTGCGTACATGAGCGCATGCGTACGTGCATGTGTGTGTGTGTGTGCGTGCTCGCATGCGTGCGTGTGTGCGTGCCAGGGGCGAATATGACATTTCCCATTTGGGGGGGCATATCGCCCGTGTCGCTTCGTGCCACGGCCGATGAAGTCGCACCCATACAATTTTTGGTTACAGGACTTATTTTAGGCAAGAAAAGCATCAATAACAACATCAGTTGTTGTTTAAGTTGCAACAGACACGTGATGCTATGATTTCAATGACGAAATGCTGTTGGTTTAGTGGTACAATTGTATTTAGTTTGTAGCATAGTGCTTCAAATCATTTGAATTATAAGCACTTAAATTTGAAAGATATGTGTAAGTTGGGTTGTTTCCATGCCGTCATGATTATATTATACCTGGCTGTAGCTTAGCACCTTCACCCCACTTTATGCTGTTACAGTTGCACTTTACTGCAGTAGTCTGTTGCACTATGTCACTTACTGTTTCTTGTATTGTTTGTATTTGTCCTTTTTCTTATTGCACTGTCTATTGTCTAATTGCAATGTGGAACAATGGAAACGTTATTTCATCCCTGTATATGTCCTGACCAGTGTTGGGCAGTAACTAATTTTAGATTACATATTACTGTAATATTATTACTTTTGCTCCAAAAAGTAAAGTAACGAGATTACTCTGCATAAATGGGTACTAAGTAACGCATTACTTTGCAAGTAACGCCAAGTTACTTTTTTAAAATGAGCTTGTTGTTGCATGCAAAAATAGAACAGATGTACAAGCTATTGACAGGTACTGTAACAACAGAGATGTGCAGTAGATTGTAGATCCAGTCCACACACTGCATCCTGCGCAGTTATGTACACTACAAATCGCTTCATGCTTTATTTTTTCAAAAGCGGTGTTGAGAACTTGGGAAAGTAATAACGTAATATGTAATATATTACTCTTCAAATCCAGTAATAAGTAAAGTAATGATATTACTTTGTCTAAGGGGTAACGAGTAAAGTAAAGAAGTTACTTTTCTAAGTAATATAGAGCAACACTGGTCCTGACATACACTGGAATGACAAATAAAGAACCTTGAACATTGAACCTTGAACCTTGGTGGGGCAGTCAGGCATTTAGGGGGGCATTGCCCTCCCATGCCCATGCCTAGATCCGCCCCTGGTGCATGCATGTGTGCATGCAGGGGGGTTTTCCCACCAGTCCGAATGGTCCGGGGACCCCCAAAGAGAAAGAAGGTTCCAGACAACACCCAAACCAACCAAAGGAAACCTTTGCTCAACCCACTCAAGAGTTAAAATATTCATCATCTGAAAGCACCACTTAAAAAGTTTGAACCAAATGGAAAAAAAACAAAACCAATCTTCTAATTTTTGTCTTTGGTTGAAAATGTAATCAGATGGTGGTCTCTCAACAATAGGTGGTTCAGTCAAAAGTGGTCCCTGTGTGTGATTCCGGGTGGGCGATCCTCCCCCTGTCACCCATCATGTGGCTAATTAACGCGTCATAGACAATCTTGATAATCTGATCCGCGCCCCAGAGAGAGAGAGAGATAGAGAGAGAAAGAGAGAACCAGCAGAGCCCCACCTCTACTAACACTAAACATCCCAAACCTCCCCCCAACCCTCCCCTAAATTCATAAATATTAATTTTAGTCCAAGTTATTGCCCCCACAGCTGCCGCAAAGCGTGTGCTGTATAAATGGTGGTCCTCTCATGTGGTCCTACACCTGCATAAACCCATTGGAAAAAAGGTTGAACCCTGTGAACCCCTGTGTGGTGTGTTTGGGGCGGGGTCTGGGTGCATAAAACCATGTCCCTCCGAGTCTCTTCCCAGGGGGTTGACCATCAAACCTGAGTGGCGTCGACTTCAGAGACAGACATAGAGCCTCTTAATCTGAATCCGCTGCCTGCCAGAAGAGAGAGAGAGAGAGAGAGAGAGAGAGAGAGAGAGAGAGAGAGAAAGAAAAGAGCCACAGAGGACAGTAATTAACCTCTACTGTTCAGCCTGCGTTAGAGAGCTGCATGTGAGGCTGCCGGGGCCGCTGGGCCCGCCAAGGCCACTCAGCCCACCACGTGGGCTAAATAAAACATGGCAAATCAACCTTCACCCGGTGCATTTTCCAAGACATTCAGCTTGTGCACACGCACACGTGTGTTGGTTGTTGTTCACGCCACGCGACACGTTGCTGCTGCTGCTGCCGCGCGCGTGTGTGTGTGTGCGTGCGTGTGTGGTGTGTGCGTGCGTGCGTGCGTGCGTGTGTGTCCCTCGCGCAGGAGAAAGAGAGCCGAGATGGAAAATGTAATCATCTCATTTTCCACAAGGTGTGATTACCGACCAATACACTGTATATATACGGCGGTAGCTCATTCTCTCTGTAGAACGGCAGGCTGGCGGTAATGTGGTTACACAACAGAATAATGCCTCCTTCATACAGTAGAGCGCTGTGCTTTTTTTGTGAGGGATTCCGCACAGTTACAGGAGAATTCCACACCAAAACACCATGGGCATAGAATCTTCCTTAATACCTGTGACATTGTATTCTGTATGCTGTACTTCTAATGCAACTATTTTACACGCATCACATCAAACCACACACTACAGAATAATAAGGCCAGATTATTTCATCAAGCACACATTACATGACAGGGCTTGACACTAACACTTGCCCGCTTGCCCGGGGCAAGTAAAAAAATGGTGGGGCAAGTGAAGACTGCTACCTGGTTGCCCGATCGGGCAAGTGTGCAACTTAGTGCACTATAACACAACACAAGATAAATTTGTCTTGAAGGCAGTCATTGCACTCTGCCTCTGTGTCTTTCCCTGCTTTCTAGCTGTCTCTACCTATCTCTCTCCCAGGTTCATTTGGTTCCAAGATATCATTTTGCTGGGGTCAGGGACCACTGGGTCTGTGACCACTATGGGCTAATTAAGATGATGAATGTTAAACTCTTGAGAGTGTAAAAATGAAACCAAATGGGTTAACCAGAGTTAAATCTGGTTACCAACTATTAGCTGGGGACCAACTGGAACCCTCTCAGGGACCACAGGTGGTCCCCAGACCACCTGTTGAAAACCCCTGGTTTAAAGCACGCAAGTAGGAAGTAAACTTAAATGCAAAATTTATGACCTGAGGGCAAGTAGAACCTGACTTGCACTTGCCCGATGGGCAAGTGCCTCGGAGACCTTAGTGTCAACCCCTGCATGACCCAGGCAGCATCACCACTTCATGGTGGAGTGATTGGAGAGGAGAGTGGCAGAAGAGAGGGGAGAGATTACCTCTGGGATTACATGTAAAGGCTGCCCCAGAGTGGATAAAAGCACCAAATAATAATAATAATAATAATAATAAAAGAGTATCAGTATACTATTAATATGATATATGGAAAGTAAAAATAAGTCTCGAGCTCTAAAATACCCACATTAGAATAAAACAGCGGTTTTCAACCTTTTTCATACCAGGGCCCACCGTTTGTTCAGGATTTGAGCCACGGACCACCATTTGATGACATTTTAGCCCCACAGACTCCCAAAACGAATGATTTCTTTTGGTTTTGTTGTCTCCACAAAATGACCAGTAACCTTCTACTGTACATTATCTAGTTGTGTACACTTAATTCACATGGTGACTATTTTAACTCTACAACTGGTTAAGCAACTTAGCTGGGGACCACCTGGAACTCTTTCAAGGACCACTGGTGGTCCCCAGACCACTGGTTGAAAACCCCTGGAATAAAGACAACCTGTGGCAATGCAAACTGTGGGAGGGGATCAAGGTCAAGTGGTGCCCAATGTGTTTTGGTGTGGAATTCTCCTTTAACTGTGCCTGAATAGATTTAGTTTTTTGTCTTGACGCGGTCTAAACTGTTACTGTACTGGTAGAACAGTCATTATTTAATGCTCCCGATGGCACAGCTATATGTGACGCAGATATATGTGAAAAGAGACAAGCGTATGCCAGATAACTGTCTATCCTACTCTAACAAGCACGGAAGAAGTAGATCTACGCCGAGTTCCTCCTTGACATTTTCATAAATCCGAATTTTTTCAAAGAATAAAGGAGTGGATTGATGTTCCTGTCGCGGCAGCCCAGCTGCTCTTTGATAATGAAAGCAGTCTGAGACAATATTGTAAGAGCTGTTGACTATTTGAACACACTCTAATTCGAACGCATACAGACTACAGTCCTCCTCACACACTCACACTCATATACACCCCCCCCCACCCCCACCCCAGCTCTACCTCGTCCCGTTTTAACCCTTTGTGAACGCGTTTTGGTGTCCAAGCCACTCGGTGGCGCGCTGTGAAAAATTGTGAAAATGTGATAATCTTTGAATATATTCTTTCAGAAGCAAATATTTTTAACTTGAATATTTGGTTCTGGGGTACCCCTAGAACAACATTGTTTTCAGATGGGGGGGTCCGCAGCCAAATATAGATAATTCTGGTGGTCCTTGATATGAAATTGTTGAGCATCACTGACACAGGAACATAAATTTTTCAGAAAAAACTAGACTCTGTCAGAAACCAGCATCACAAACTGGAAACTAGAAAATATTCAGAAACTAGAATATATTCTTAGATCTGAGCATCATTTTTATACAATTTTTCAAAAAATATCAAATCTGCAAGCTCATATCGCGACTCGTTGGTGTGATATGAGCTTGCAGATCTGATATTTTTTCAGTGTAAACATTTTTCAGTGTAACATAATGCGTTGAACACCAAAACGCGTTCCGTGCAGAAAAGGGTTAATAACAAAGCTCTGTGAAAACAATGCGCTCGTTTCAGAACAGATTAAATGGCGCCTCAATGGGAACGGATTGACGACTGACGCTCTTACACGTGAAGGAGCGGTAACAAAAAGGCAGACATTCTTATCACATCGATTTCATCTCTTTCTTTTTTCAGCTTGTTGTGGTTTAAAAAAAAAAATCAGTGGAGCTTTGAGGTTTGCGCCCCATGAACTGATTTCGTTTAAGTTTCATTCATGCTCTTTCTGTGCATTAAAGGAGAATTCCACAACAAAACACATTGGCCATCAATCTACTTGATCGCTGTACACTGGACATCCGCCCCTGGACAAAAGTCAAGTGTGGTATATATGATGTCACAGGGATCAAGGTAGATCAGGGGTTTTCAACAGGTGGTCCGAGGACCACCAGTGGTCCTTGAGAGGGTTCCAGGTGGTCCCCAGCTAAGTTGGTTAACCAGATGTAAGTCTTGAGAACGTAAAAATGAAACCAAATGGACCCTTGCGGGTCCATTTGGTTTCATTTTTACGCTCTCAAGAGTTAAAATATTCATCCTCTGAATTAGCCATTGTAGAATGTATGTTTCCCAAATCCAGCCTGGAATTGTGGACAAAAGCAAAATAAATCTTTAGATTTGGGGTCTGTGGGGCTAAAATATCCTCAAATGGTGGTCCGTGGATCAAATGCTGAATAGATGGTGGTCCCTGGGATGAAAAAGGTTGAAAACCCCTGAGGTAGATTGATGCCCAAAGTGTTTTGGTGTGGAATTTTCCTTTGAGAATGTGAGCTCATGCCAGTCGGCCCGTGGAAGCGAAATAAACTAATACACACAAACTAATCTTGCATAGGGCCACTAAATACCTAGAGCCGGCACTGCTCCGGGTGGCTGCTTGCCGGGAAAAAAAGAAAACAAAAAAATCCAAGCCGCAGCACATTTAAACTGCTGCTGCCCTTTTATCCTTTTTATGTGACATTTTTTTTGCCAAATATGACGCTAGACCATCTGGCAGGTGAGAATTGTGCAACGGCACTTAACCCTCTGTGTACAGTAAATGCAATCCATTATTACTCTAAGTAATGCATTTTGGTGTTCTAGCAATTGAAAAATATCAGATCTACAAGCTCATAGCACGCCACCGAGTGGCGCTGCGTAGTGAGCTGTATGATGTACTGAATTTCTGAAAAAAAAAAATCATGAAAATGTGGCGCAAATGTTTGAATATGTTATTTCAGAATCTTTGCTTCTGGGGGATGCCTAGAACACGTTTTCAGATGGGGGTCCGCAGCCAAATATAGATAATTCTGGGGGTCCTTGGCATGAAATATTTGTAACATCACTGACACAGGAACATAGATTTAAAAAAATATATAGAATTTGCCAGAAACTAGAATCTAGTGTCAGCAACTAGAATCTGGCGTCAAAAAATAGAATCTGGCGTCAAAAACTAGAATCTAGCGTCAGAAACTACAATCTAGTGTCAGAAACTACAATCTAGTGTCAGAAACTACAATCTAGCGTCATAAACTAGAATCTAGTGTCAGAAACTAGAATCTAGTGTCAGAAACTGGAATCTAGTGTCAGAAACTACAATCTAGTGTTAGAAACTACAATCATTTTCACATTTTTTTCAAAAAATATCAGAACTACAAGCTACAAGCAGATCTACAAGCTCATATCGCGCCACCGAGTGGCGCGATATGATCTTGTAGATCTGATATTTCTCAACAGCTAAGTATAACATAATGCTTAAAACACCAAAAACACAGTACAGAATGCCTTAACAGTAATTTCAGAGTTGTGGAAAACACACCGTTGCAATAGCCACACAGAATGTGCCGTGTGTGTGTGTTGTGTGGTGTGTGTGTGTGTGTGTGTGTGTGTGTGTGTGTGTGTGTGTGTGCGCGTGCGTGCGTGCGTGCGTGCGTGTCTCTCTCTCTCTCTCTGCTGTGCAGTATCTTTTCATACGAGGCTCCAGCGGACCCATTACCTGTCTCTCCAGAGGTCCTTTGAAGCCCAAATTAGCCGCCATTTGCAGTGCCTGCTCGTCCCGCACTCCCTCGAAGATGTCGATGGCTTCCTGTAAAGAGGAGACGCACAAACACGGAGAAGAGAGGACTGGAGTGAGGCGGCGGAGAATGGCAGAAAGCTGGAGTGTGTGAGACACCAGACTGTAATTTGACACAAAGTGGATGTTCATATTAAATCACAGACACGGCAATTAAGTGGTGGCAAGCTGCCAGACATTAGAAAAGAGCTCAGGGAGAGAGAGAGAGGGTACTGCGACGACGGCTTTTATAATTACAGGACCCTCATGCCGATGCCTCTCATATAACCCCTCTTGACCAGAACACGGATTACACAAAATGTCTTTTTAAATCCGGACAGTTTTCCGGGTTTTTTGGGGCAAGGAACCCCAAAATAACAATTTCAATTGTTGGTCTGAATTTGGCCAGGCTAAGCTATTGCTTAGAACAGTGGTTTTCAAGCAGTGCTCCGGGGACCACTATGGTCTTTGAGAGGGTTTCAGGTGGTCCCCAGCTAAGGTTAACCAGATAAATAGTTGGTTAGCCAGATGGAACTCTTGAGAGGGTGAAAATGAAGGCAAATGGACCCTTGCGGGTCCATTTGGTTTCATGTTTACATTACCAAGAGTTAAAATATTCATCTAAATTAGCACAACACAATTAGAGAATGTAGAAGTTTAATGGTCATTTTGATTTACTGTATGTTTGCCAGTTTTGTTTGCGAAAAATCCAGCCTGGAATTGTGGACAAAACCAAAAGAAATCTTTAGTTTTGGGTCTGATGGGTGAGAATGTTGTCAAATGGTGGTCCGTGGCTCAAATGCTGACTAAATAGTGGTCCCTGGTGTCAAAAAGGTTGAACACCTCTGACTTAGAAACACCGAAAGGCGTTTAATAGCGCCTAAAATGTGCTAAACAGAGGAGTGCTCTCCATCGCTCAACTACATTGTGGAAGAATTGACGTTAGAGGACTAGCTAATGGACTCTGCCGTGCTCCAGGGGGGCAAATGGCAAGTAGCGAGGCTTTATCCGTTGTGGATTGAAGTGCGATCGCAGTGGTCTATAGGCTAGTGGATTCGCACCACAGGCTGTCGCATCGGTGCGCCAAAGCCTAATGGATATGCTATAGGGTGCGTGTTGGAGGGTCACGCTGTGACCGCCGAGGCTACTCTCAGCCCGGGAACGACACCCGCAGACCACTATCCACTGTTATAGAGCTTAGCAGTCCCGTCCCCTTTCAAGACCCAGAAATGAATTCCCCAATTCATTTCCCTTTTAACAGTATCTCTGCCTAACGCATGCTTCCTGTTTTTTGTGACCATTTATTTATTTCTTTCTTTCTTTCTTTAATTTCCTTCCTTCCTTCCTTCCTTTCTTTCTTTCTTTCTTTCTTTCTTTCTTTCTTTCTTTCTTTCTTTCTTTCTTTCTTCTTTCTTTCTTTCTTTCTTTCTTTCTTTCTTTCTTTCTTTCTTTCTTTCTTTATTTTTAGGCCAATGCCTAAAGCAGTGAACGTATTAAAGAACATTTCTGAATAGTTAAAAAGGCCAATCTACAAGCTCACAATGTGTCAGTGTGGATTGTCGTGGTGAACTGTTCAAAATCAAATCAATAAAGAAAATGCAAGACTTTTAGGCATACAGAGTTCAGCGGTGACTGGAATGGAGCCCACAATGTTTTGTGGGAAATCAAATAATAATTTGTAAGAAGAAAAACAAAACTAACCATGTTCTAGCTTGCCTTTATTGTTCTTCTAACTACTCATATAGTACAATATTGTGTGTTGTCATGATTTATCACACCCTGAGTTGGCTTTGTCCGCGGGGTAATCGTCGTTATATAGATCATTTCGGAAAAGTCAGCAATGGCTCAGAGGTAGAGTCAGTAGATGGTAACTGCAAGGTTGCCGGTTCGAATCTGCGTTTGTTGAAGTGTCCCTGAGGAGCAAAACACTTAACCACTAATTGTTCCCGATGTGCGGGTCAGTACCTTGCATGGTTTTCGACAGCCACTGGTGTGTGAATGGGTGAATGTGATCTACTATCTACAGCATACCTGGGCATTATGCGGCCCGGGGGCCAAATGCGGCCCTTTGGCTGACTCTGACCGGCCCGGGGACCACCAGTGGTCCTTGAGCGAGTTCCAGTTAAATATGGAAAGTTGGTTAACCAGATGTAACTCTTTGAGAGCGTAAAAATGAATGCAAATGGACCCTTTCGGGTCCATTTGGTTTCATTTTTACGCTCTCAAGAGTTAAAATATTCATCATGTGAATCAGCCCAAGTCTACATAACAAGAGGATGTAGAACATTAATGGTCATTTTGATCTGTATATTGGACTGTTTTGTTTCCTAAATCCAGCCTGGTATTGTGGACAAAAATGCTTTAGTTTTGGGGTCTGTGGGGCTAAATGTCATCAAATGGTGGTCCTCTGTGGCTCAAATTCTAAATATATAGAGGGCCCTGGTGTCAAAATGGTTGGTATTTAAACACTTACTTTTATATTGAAATTAAATTAACATTACTTTAGTTCAGCCTTTAGTCTTGGCCCTCCACAATATTTTGTGTATCTCATTTGGCCCGTTGGGAAAAATAATTGTCCACAACTGATCTACAGCAGGGGTTTTCAACAGGTGGTCCCGGGGACCACCAGTGGTCCTTGAGAGGGTTCCAGGTGGTCCCCAGGCTAAATGATGGAAAGTTGGTTAACCAGATGTAACTCTTGAGAATGTAAAAATGAAACCAAATGGACCCTTGCGGGTCCATTTGGTTTCATTTTCACACTCTCAAGAGTTAAAATATTCATCTGAATTAGCGCTATTTAATTAAGAAGTTTACACTGTTTTGTTTGCAAAATCCAGCCTGGAATTGTGGACAAAACCAAAAGAATTCTGTAGTTTCAGGTCTTTGGGGAGAAATGTCATCAAATGGTGGTCCGTGGCTCAAATGCTGAATAAATGGTGGTCCCTGGTGTCAAAAAGGTTGAAAACCCCTGATCTACAGTAGGTAAAGTGCCTTGGATTTAGCATTTACAGTTATGGTAGGTGGTAATCAGTGCACTAAACAACAGCCTGTATATTATCCAGTGCACTGATCATGGATGTCGTTAAAACCAAAGCTGGATCTGTACTATCAGTGTGGAAACATCTGCAGCAGAGGGAGGGAACCTGGTTGAAGATAAGACCTGATGTGTGTCGATGTGTCTCAGGGGCGGATGTAGGCATGGGCATGGGGGGGGGGGGGGGGGGGGCAGTGTCCCCCTAAATACCCACCTGTCTGCCCCACCAAACACGATGGCATGCAAAACAACTCAAGATATTTCAAATGAAAGTGCTTATATTTAAAATGATTTGAAACACTACTACTACTACTGCTACTAACTAACTACAGCTGTGTCACCACTAAACCAACAGCATTTCATCATTGAAAACAGAAAACTCTCTGAGTCAGACCTTTAGCTTTATGCATGCTGCGTGTCTGTTGCAACTTCAACAACAACTGATGTTATTATTGATGCTTTACTTGACTAATAAAAGTCTTGTAACTGAAAATGGTATGGGTGGGACTTCATCGCCCGTGGTGCGAAGCGTCACGGGCGATGAAGCCGCCCCCATACCATTTTCTCTTGCCCCTCCAACATGTTCTCTTGCCCCCCCCCCAAATGGGACATGTTACATCCGCCCCTGATGTGTGTGCACGTTGTGCACGTCCCATCTAGTGGCACCGATAAGAACTGCTCTATTATCCTCAGTTGGCACCTTCAGCCGTTAACCGAAAAAAATAAAAAATAAAATGATTACATACTGTGGATTTCACTCTATAAATAGAATCCAATTAATAGTAAAGTACAATGGGGCAGGCTCCGGTGGCCCTGGGTATTGCTCATGTCTGCAGGTTGGGCTGCTATCGTCTGCATAAAGAACAGAAAATACAACAATGCAATTCAATCGAGTCGTGGCTGAAAAAAAAACAACACCACCACCACCTCACTGGCGACGTGAGGGACACCGTCTGCAGCCGTTAGTCTGACTGCCAAAAACACACAGCGCCTTTGTTAGGCTCTCCAGCAGCAGATCTGGGTGTTTGGTCAAGTGCAATGAGGAAATGTTTTCTGTTTCTGTTGGTTTTGTGTCTTAACCGTTTTCCTGCTATTGCCGTAGATCTACACTTATCAAATAAGAATTATGAGCACTGCCATTGCCAGAGATTTTCATCCTTTTTACATACCAGGGCCCGATATTTATTCAGCATTTGAGCCACAGACCACCATTTGATGACATTTTCACCCCACAGACCCAAAACTAAAGATTTCTTCTGTTTTTTGTTTTTCCACAATTCCAGGCTAGATTTCGCAAACATTCTGAGAATGACCATTCTTCTACATTCTCGAATTGTGTAGACTTCTTAATCAAGTGGTGCTAATTCAGATGATGAATATTTTAACTCTCACAAGAGTTACATCTGGTTAACAAACTAGTGGCCACAAGCAGCGCTAGCCTCATCTTGCCAGCTGAGTGACCTGAATAAGAGACAGACCGGAAGCCACATCCCGTGCGCCGATCTAAAACGTCCAACCGGAAACATAGACCGACATTATGATTTTTTACATGAAAATGGCTGGCAGTAGATACCTACAAAAAAAATAAAATAAAATGCTGGCAGAGTAAGACTTAACTCATTGACCGCGATCGGATCTTCTTTGTTTCCTCTCCATTGCCGCGGCTCAAACCAGTTCGATCGGTAAAAAAGCCCTTATTTTGAAGCTCAGATCTCCTAAACAGGATGTGCTGTTTCTGTTATGCTGTGTCTGTTGTCTTGCCTAATCGATCATCTGGCGATGTACCCAAAAACATCCGGGTCACAAGTCAGGAAGAGCTGTGTAGCCCTGGCTGCTTAACCCATGCGCCAGCGACATTGAGGGGGCAAACCGGAGGAGAGCCGTTTGAATGCATTGGGTTGAATGCATGTCAATGGGACGGGAAAAAAAAAAGTTGTCCCCAATTCTGTCCCAAATGAAAGTCAGCAACGGGATGATCATCAGACGATGCGCACGGACTAATAGTTGGATTAAAGAATGAAATCTACATCTCGTCGTGATACGAGCCGTCCGCGTGACCGGCGGAGGGGTTCTAACGGGATGTCCACGAGCCCGCGTGGACGGCGCCCAAGAGACTTAAGATGCCTTGGAGAAGTGCTTGGAGAAATGCCTGAAAGCCTTGTAGTGTGTAACAGAAAATAACTATAATGTAGTACAAGTTAAATTAAAGCTGCCATAGCCAAGGACTGGCTGATGTCTGTCATTATGGACCTGTATGTAGTAAATACAGAGGTTGACATTTCTATGTGACGGTAGAATCTGTTCTCCTGTATGGCAGTGAATGCTGGACCCTGAAGCCAAGCCTACACACGTCTCTAGACCAGTGGTTTTCAACCTTATTGATACCAATTTGAGCCACAGATCACCATTTGAGGACATTTTCAGCTCACAGACCGCAAAAACTAAAGATTTATTTTGTGTCTCTCCACAATATGGATTTGGGAAACAAAACAGTCAAACACACAGATCAAAATGACCATTAATCTTCTACATTCTCTAGTTGTGTAGACTTGGGCTAATTCACATGATGAATATTTTAACTCTTGAGCATAAGATTTTTTGGTTTTAATTTTTGGTTTTAATTTTTTTTAATTATTATCTTATATTTTAAATAACATTGGGGCCATTGGTATGAACATGTTTCCCTACCATGGCTACTTCCATGTTATGGTGTCATTTATTCATAAAAAAACACACAAACAAAACAGTAATATTATACAATTTAAAATGAATGATCATTAATATTTTCTGGGGGGCAAGTGGCCATGACCTGAGGGCAAGGGGAGAATGACCTGTACTTGCCCGACGGGCAAAGTGCCTCTGAGACCTTGGTCCAAACCAAAAAATAAGTTGAAATGTCTGAAATTGCACTCCCTCATTACAGACTGAGACGAGGACAACATTTCAGCCCATAAACTTTCCTCCGTACTTCAGTTAAATCAACATAAGGCTCAGTATCTCCTACATATGGGTGACGTCTGTTTCAAGAGGGAAGAGATTCATCTACTGCTGCCATTCTGGCAGCAATAGCTACCATGACCAGACTGAATAATATGCTGACAGCATTAATTACTCTCTCTTTTTTTTTGCATTGTCTTAAAATTCCAACAACTGAGAACTTTAAAAATGTAGTGACGTGATTCTTTTTGTTGAGTTCTTGGTGTTTTTTATGTGCAGTATGCGCAGTCCCCCTTTATCATACAACTACAGCTGTGGGTGTGGCTTCAGTTCAGGTGGATCTCCACAAATCCCCACCCACCAGGCAACCTATTGAAACAGTGGGGTGACCACATAAATATGACATTTTAACAAATACTGTACACCTTTCTGAATTTTCTTTTCCTCCTCATATAGCAATAATACCCGATGGTCATGTTTTAGGGTAGAAAAATGGTATAATGGTGTAAATGTCTATGGCTAGATAAATCTACTTTTAAATTGTAAAAAATGAAAGACACTGTAAACAGATATAAAGTACAGATTCTTACATAAGACAACGGTTTTGAAATATTATGGTAACTGCCTTCCTCCTCAGCCTCAGTAAAAAGGTGCGTGGGGTGTCTAAAATATGCTCACGTTTCATTATATGAAACAAAAATCAATTGTGTAGAGAGCAGGGAATCTTGTTCAAATATTGCACCAATCTGTCAGCAACTCATCAGCTGCTACCGTACCTCCACCTCCATAGCGTGTTTGCATTTCTTTCAAGCCATCAATCATTTCATACAACACAAGTCACAAGAAACAAATGTGTGGGTTAACACTTTTACTACCATGGACGACTTAAGACGACTTTTTGTAGAACAGCTTCCCTCCCAAGAATGACCCGGACGAGTTGTGTTTTCATTGTTTTAATCCGCATTTCCAATCAATTTCTCTCTGCCTGGCGCCATGACACTTTGTAGTCGTACCGCATCGAACAGAGAGCTGATTTGGTTGTTCTAACGGTTGTTTTCATGGATCGATGCTTCAAAATTAAGCAGCCAAATCTCAGGCAGCGACGAACCCCATAAGTATTAGTCGTCAAAATGCTAAAAATAAGAATTGTTGCTAAGGGCGACGTTACAACAGTGTGACATCACAACAAATGCACCGGAAGGTGAACTCCAGGGGAATATATGCCCCTGGCCTTGGGGGAGAGGGAGAGTCTTGCTAGAAGGGTTCACAAGATCATAACACTTTTACTTTGAGCCACATGTACTGTATTAGGAACTCTCGACTAGTCTTTGGCGGTATTGATTTTTTTTAATATCGGTATTGATAACGTGTTAATTATCTCGATATTCAATACTGTATTACCGGTAGGAGCAGTCGCTTTTAGGCAGCAGTCATAACCATAGGAGACTTGGTCTGTACAACCCTGAGACTTGGGACAAGTCATAATAACCGCAAGACTTGGGACGCATCGGCCTGAACCCGCCGGCCGTCCACCCCTCTCACCTCACTCTAACCCTGCGGCTTATACAACGGCGCGGCCAATCTATGGATTTTCCAGGTTCCAGGTGGGCTCCGCAGACTAAATGACAGAAAGTTGGTTAACCAGATGTAACTCTTTGAGAGCGTAAAAATGAAACCAAATGGACCCTAGCGGGTCCATTTGGTTTCATGTTTACGCTCTCAAGAGTTATGGTATTCACCCATCTAAATTAGCACCACTTAATAAGTCATAAGTCATGTTGTTCATTTTGGTCTAATCTTGATGTTTTGCCTCTTTTGTTCCGGAAATTATGGCTAATAAAAGTACCTTGAAGATGAGCTCTGGGGTTCTGGCGGCGACCTCCTCGATGTCCACTCCTCCCTGGGGACTGCCCACCATGACAGGTCCGTTGCAGGCGCGGTCCATCAGGATGGCGAAGTACGTCTCTCTGCTGATGTCCAACGCCTCGGCCACCATCACCTGCATGTGTGGGACACACACAGTGTTGTAGTGGGACTTTTAGAAGTGGGGGGACCACTCTTAACCCATAGTAGACGGGAACCCCTAGTGGTAGTTTTACCCTAGTTGACGGGAACCCCTATAGGGGTTCTGTACAGTATGTACAGTATCAAAAAATGTCAAAAATTTGCACAATACACAATAATTTGAAGTTTTTCAGTACACTTAGGTTAGTATTTCAAAGACATTTTTAGAATCGGGATAGTCTACAATGGGTTAAAGGGGAATTTCATCCATTTTAATTTTTTTTTTCTGAGAGTGTACAAATGTGAACCAAATGGACCCTAGCGGGTCCACTTGGTTTCACCAAGGAAACTCGTGGTGAAACACGTCTTGATGATGTCATCAAGATGTATTTCACCATGCTAATGTTTTTTTTTTCAGACCTCCATTTCTAGGAAACACAGAATTGGGGGAACTTTTTAAGGTATGTTAACGACATAGTAAAATATTGCAAATGAGTGGAATTCCACTTTAAGACACGTGCACGCACACTTGCATTTTCCGGGAACCTGCGCAAAACATAGGCCTACTTTTGCCTCAAAAATATTTTAGATGTGAGACATGCACACGCACACACGCACACACACACACACACACACACAACACACACACACACACACACACACACACACACACACACACACGCACACAAAGGATGAGAGAGGGAACCAATCATTGGACGTTAACAACACGATGGCTGACAAACACAAAAGAGCGAAGCAGAGCAGATGTGTTCTCAGGGTCAGGAGGACAAGATGAAGAGAAAGAGAAGACGAAAGGGAGAAAAACGTCCGTGTGAGGGAGAAAGAGGCAGCGCTTGATTGCGTTCGGGAGTCAGAGCTTGACACTAACACTTGCCCGCTTGCCCGGGGCAAGTAAAAAAAATGGTGGGGCAAGTGAAGACTGCTACCTGGTTGCCCGATCGGGCAAGTGTGCAACTTAGTGCACTATAACACAACACAGGATAAATTTGTCTTGAAGGCAGTCATTGCACTCTGCCTCTGTGTCTTTCCCTGCTTTCTAGATATCCACAATTCCAGGCTGGATTTGGTAAACAAAACAGGCAAATTAACATACACATCAAAATGACCATTAATCTTCTACATTCTTTAGTTGTGTAGACCTGGGGTAATTAAGATGATGAATTTTAACTCTTGAGAGCCTAAAAATGAAACCAAATGGACCCGCAAGGGTCCATTTGGTTTCATTTTTACGCTCTCAAGAGTTACATCTGCAAAATTTACAATATATTTTAGGGGGCAAGTGACCATGAGCTGAGGGCAAGTAGAACCTGACTGCAGAGGCTCTGTCCGTGGTGCTGAAATGAGCTTTCTGTTATGGTAGCTGGAGTGACTGTCCGTGGTGCTGAAATGAGCTTTCTGTTATGGTAGCTGTAGTGACTCTGTCCGTGGTGCTGAAATGAGCTTTCTGTTATGGTAGCTGTAGTGACTCTGTCTGTGGTGCTGAAATGAGCTTTCTGTTATGGTAGCTGTAGTGACTCTGTCCGTGGTGCTGAAATGTATATTTACTAAAATGTATATTTACTTGCCCCCTATATATTTTAGGGGGCAAGTGACCATGAGCTGAGGGCAAGTAGAACCTGACTTGCACTTGCCCGATGGGCAAGTGCCTCCGAGACCTTAGTGTCAACCCCTGTCAGAGTAGATCCTTCCTATATATTGGTCATATATCAATATATGACGACATGCCAAGAACGACAGAGGACGTTCTTGACGGTTTTATAATCATCGCAACGGTTTCCCAACAATCGCAGCGGTTTTGAAACAGTCAAGCATCTTCCCCTACTAAACCTAACACTAATCATACCGTTGTCAATCTATATATAATATATATAGATAACGGTGTGATTTAGCTGGATATCCTGATGGTTATAAGCGTCGTCATGTTCTCTGTTTGACTTGCAAATGAACAGAATGCTAAAAATAATTGACACTAACTATCCTTCCAAAGTACAAACTTCAGCAAATAGTAGTAGGAGTAGGGATACACAGTTATTCGGTAGCATAATAATTTTGATTTGCGATTTTTTTTTCAGATGTACAAGCTCATAGAGCGGCACTGAGTGCAACGCTATGAGCCTGTAGATGTGATATTTTTTTTCTTTTAAAATAATAGTTAAAAGTGGTTAAAATGCTTACAGTACAATCCAAAATAGGTCAAATGATTACTAACTAAGCATCAGTCAAATACATCGGTAACCTTGGCCTCAAAAACACAGCATCGGTCGGGCTCTACAACGTTTTGCTTGCGTTCGTGAGCATGTTCAAGGTTCAAGGTTCTTTATTGTCACTCCAGTGTATGTCAGGACATTGACGCAGGGATGAAATAACGTTTCCAG
>CM076975.1:52150987-52164097 GCA_039105355.1 Benthosema pterotum | reverse complement strand
ACACTGGGGTTTTCAACAGGTGGTCCTTGAGAGGTTTCCCAGGCTTAGTGCAGGACAGTTGGTAACCAAATGGACCCTTATACCGTATACCTGTAATCTTGAGAGTGTAAGTGTAAGTGTGAGTGAAACAAATGTACCTGTAAGAGTTTAAATTATATTTAAGCATCTGAGTGACTTACTTTTCAAGAATCTACACACAATTAAAACATGTGGAGTAATTGTTATTTTGACCAACGTTTTGCCAGTCATCTCTCCTAAATTGTGAACAAAAAAAAAACTTGAAAATCTTTAGTTTTGGGTCCCTGGGACTAAATAATGAATAGTGGACCCTGGTATGAAAAAGTGTGTGTGTGTGTGTGTGTGTGTGTGTGTGTGTGTGTGTGTGTGCTGTGTGCGTGTGGTTGTGGGGCCGTGTGCGTGTGCGTGCTGCGTGCGCGCGTGCGTGCGTGCGTGCGTGCGTGCGTGCCTGTGTGTGTGTGTGTGGTGTGTGTGGTGTGTGTGTGTGTGTGTGTGTGTGTGCGTGTGTGTTCCGTCTCGTTGCAGAGAAATCAACACTCGGCTGACAAGAAGAGCAGGCCAGGAAAGGCATGGACAGAGCTCTGAAACTAGAACAAGACTTCCTAGAATGCTTCTCAGGTATGAGCTCTACACACTGACCAAAACTCAGGTCTGGGGACCCCCAGGGGTCCTTGACAGAGGTAGATAACCAGGGGCGGATTGGCCATCTGGAGTACAGGGAGTTTTCCCGGTGGCCTGCGCCACCTAGTGGCCTGGACATTTTTTTTTTTTTTTTTTTTAAGTCCAGGGCAGGCCACCAGGGCGCCAGGCCCAGGCCAGCAAACTAGTGTTTCTATCCTTCAAAAAAGAAGTGGGAAAATATGTGCCAATCCGCCCCTGTAGATAACTGTGAGAGGTTGCGGTGTGCAGGGCGAGCGCAAGTAAAGCGTTCGGTTGGCGGTCGGGTCGTCGGTCGTCGGTCGTCGCTCGACGCACTCTGATTGGCTACTTTAGGTGATGACGTAATGGGGGCTTAATTAAGAGTTCATGAGTGGTAATAATCAATCTTTATTTAGAAAACTTACAGACAATTAAAAACATAAGGACACTTAAAATACAAAAATCCATATTTAAAATCTAAATAAATAACACAAACAAGCCTACAGCAGGCAGATATACCAATGTTTCCACATAAAATAACTGTATCTAACAGTGATATATCTGGGATTCGTCATCACCTTAAAGGTAGGGGAAGTGATTTCCACTTTTGTCAGATATCACCCAAAAATATTTTTTTTCTGTTAAAATGCTCTATTTTAAGGTGTGGAAACCACATATGGAGTTTCCCCCTCCCCCACGTTAGCAGAGGAGCCAATAAAAGTTCCCCAGGTGGAGGCTGAATTCTCCTCCAATCAGGATCGAGCAGCAGGTTCACATAGTGTAGCTACTTTTGGGCGCCCCTAGTGCACCAGGCTGGTACTACACCATGAATTTCAAATCAATTCCCCTACCTTTAAAGGAATATTCCACTTTCAAAAAAACTTTTGGTCATTTTATGGTCTACTCAGTCTCATGTGAACACACCAGACAGTTTATAAGTTACTCCTTTCACTATTTAGATATTTGATGTTCATTAGCCTGGTCTAGCCCTCAATGATTTTGGCCTTGGGGGGGCGGGTGCCGTGGGATCCACACGGCGGAAGTGCTGCGCTCTGATTTGATCTCACTAACGTGTCGTCATCTCCGGCCCCTCCCACGCCCGTCCACTGCTGTTCTACGTCACATCATTTAGAGCGACGCCCACCACGGAAGGTTCACTCCCACTTGAAGGCCACTTTCTAACGTGCGTTAGTCCAGGCTTTCCGTTTTCGCGCAAGGCGAACGAAAATGAAAGCCTGTGTGTCGAGGCTAGATGTTCATTAATCTGCCGGAACGTCCTTCCTATACAAACCCATTCAAGGGCGTAGCTTTATGTTGACAATTGGGGGGGTCAAGATTTCTATCTAAATTAATTAAATGGCTAAACGTCTGCAGACCACCAAATCAGTTTTTCGGTGCCGTTTTGCCATACATTGTATTTCCCAGATAGCAAAAAAACCTATGTGGACATGGTTAAACTATCTATTTCTTTATTGAATCATTCACTTTTGTAAAAACTGATGTTTTGAATTTAAAGTATATTTCACACTTTAGCTGTGATTTTGTCAGCAAAATCACCTGGGAAAAACAGGCCTCTTGTATAGTGTATCACTTTAGGACATGTTATCAAAGTAGACATGTCATATTAGGCTGCCGCTGCACTAAATATGTACCATAGTCCTACTATGCTAAATGTTTGACACACACACACACACACACAACACACACACACACACACACAACACACACACACACACACACACACACACACACACACACACACACACACACCCACACACACCCACACCCACACACACACACACACACACACACACACACACACACACACACACACTCAAGCGCGGTTTGTCGGTAGTCTCTGGCTAGTTAGCCTGTCCGCAGCATGGTGGATTATATCGTTATATTCCATGTTGGTGGCGAAGAACGTCGCAACACTTAGGGGAAGATCGAGCGTGCCGCGGTGGCTGGAAAAGTTACTATCGGGTTAGAGAGAGAGAGAGGAGATGGGCCGGGCGAATGTGGCAGCCGGTCGCTTGTGTGTAGTTAGACAGCGATGTTACATAAGGGGGCAGGGGCAACCTCCCGTATGAGGGCACTTTCTGTGTTTTTAGACATGCGAAAGAGCTGGGCTGCAGGGCCCTTTTTAATCTCTGTGTGTGTGTGTGTGCACGTACCTGTAGAGTGTAGAGTAGACTGGCAGCGCGGAACAGTGTTAGCGAGCCGAGGCTGCGTCGCATGCGAAATTTAACTGATCTACAGGTTCATCAACGTAGGCAAGGCGGGGGGGGATTTGGTCAAGGCGGGCGCCTTGATAAGAAAGCGCTGGGGGAAAACTGCTATTTTTCGCTATTTTACATAAAATGGATAGCCTAAAGTTGTTCATGCAACATATTTACCGAAATCATATGTTTATATGAGGGGGGTTATAATGTCAGGGTTGAAGTTTGGGGGGGTTGTTACCCCAGGGTTCAATTTTTGGGGGGTTGTAACCCCCGTAACCCACGTGTATTCTACGCCTATGAACCCATTATAACTTAAAACTCCTTTTTTTCCATGACAGATTATTCGAAAACAACCCATCTTTTTTCTGTTGACTGATATGGTCCCCCTAATATGTGAGAGGACCGTGGGAATTTCATTTACAGTTTTTATTTATTTTTAATATAAAAAAATTGTCCCGAATATAAGACGCCATTTTAATCTAACTGACCCCTTCTCAGAAATGCCCCTCACCCTACACTCGCAGCTTTTAGCCCATTAGATGGCAGCTTTCCCCGAGGTACCGCCGTTGTTATGAACTGAGGCGTCTCCATACAGCGGCAGTAGCGAGTCTCCAATAAGACACACAGACAAGATGAGAACAGCGCACCATCCCAGACCAACGGGCGTGGTTCAATTAAAGCTGGACATGTTAACCAGGGTCTGCAACCCAAGATGTTGTGAAAGAGCCATTTTCGACCAAAATTAAATTCAAAATCTGTCTGGTGCCTCATTTTATTATTTTTTCCTGAGAGTGTGCAAATGGGAACCAATGGACCTGGGCGGGTCATTTGGTTCCATTTGCACACTCTCGGAAAAAAAGGTCCTCAAAGAAAAATCATTAACATGGTGAAAACACAACCTTTCTTCAGAAATAGTTTCTAAAAAATAATAAAGGCGTTTTACAGAACACCATTTGTAGGTCCACACAAGATCTCTATATTAAGATCAGGTATATTAATGACATAGTAAAGTGAGTAAAACCTTTGGAAATGGGTGGTTCAGATTGAAAGCTCCACTCTGATAACGGCTTTTTGACACGGCCAAGTGTTACTTTGACTGTCACAGTGCAACGTGTTTTGGGTGACTGAAATGTTTATGTTATTTTGGTGTGGATCGCCCGAGTGTGTGTATGTAATAATGCTACAGACACTAGGGCTGTGTTTAGAGCCGCATGCGGCTCCTGAGCCGCAGGTTGCTGGACCCCTGTGTTAACCAAACAACAGAGGACATGTTATGATGTCCATAGATTATATATAGAAAGCTAGATGTCTTGTGAGGCGGAGCCTCTGACGTCGTTCACGGCGGCCATCTTGTGAGAGGACTAAATACACTATGCTCTATGGCAGCCCAAACAAAAACAGCTAGAACTCGCTCAAAACTTGACGGATTTTTTTTTTCCAAAAAACATCATACATAGGCTCATAATTTGTGGACGTCTCTGACGTTTACAAACAAATCCGTTTGAAAATCGGTTGAAAAATAAGCAAGTTCGACTAGTCAGACGAGTCGACTAGTCAGTCGGTAGGGGGCGCTGTCGACTGACAACGTCCCAGTCGAATTTCGTTTCTTTTTTTTTCGTACTTGCGAGGGTGGTATGTCTAACATAAACAAATGAACAGAGAGAGCCTATTGTTGATAGTGCTGTCAGATTTAACTGTCAGTAAAAAGTCCGACCGTGCCCTTGATCTCACAAAAGCCCAGTGGAGAGAACAGCAGAGGACAAGCCAATGATAACCCAGACGGAGCGCTTATCGCAGGATATGAATGCATCGCTGTCCGGTACCGTCCCCATGCCAGAAACGCCACCTGGCCGAGAGCGCGGACGCTAACACGGTCATTACAACCCTCAAGAAAACACTGGTCCTGGAGATTGACAGACGGTGGGATCGTAAAAGATCCACTCATCCCGAGCAGCATTTACATCCAGCCTGCCGTTCTTGATCCCCGTTATGAGAGGCTTTCTTTTCTCACCGATGAGCAGAGGGAGGAGGCGTATTCAACAGTTGAAAATCCAGTGGGCCTGTCTTGCCGACAGGCCCGTGCGAGAGGAGAGCCGTGACAGTGACAGTGATCTCGAAATGCCGCCGGATGAGCCCCCCGCGCCGCGGAAAAAACTGTCACGAGTCGCAAAAAGAATCCACAACATCCCTTCCACCTCTACGTCGCCAGAGAAGATATTCTCCAAGGCAGGTTATATTATAAACAAAACAAGGAGTTCACTTCTCCCAAGCAACGCCAACAAGTTGATTTTCCTCGCACACAACATTAAACGGCTCAACAAGCGGGGCTCTGAACTCTCTCAGTAAATTAAACAAAGGCCGCGTTCGGCGCAATGTTCTTCATAAAGCACAGGTATGATTAATAAACGTAATTGCTATAGTCAATTTTCCGCCCGTGTTAATCCGTTAAAAAAAGACAGAAAGCCGTTCTTCTTTTTTGTATAGGCCTAATAAAAGATTTGTCTGCGTCCCAGCGTAAAAACAAGAGAGAGGAAAAAAAAGAGACGCAATTGAGGTGCTATTAAGGCACATGTTTTATGTTTGTTTTATTCAACAAAGACAAAGTCGTGTTTTGTTGTTCAGTTTTTTTTTTTAAGAAACAAATATGTTTTTGTCTTTTATTCTGCATTTTAGCCACGGACCACCATTTGATGTCGAGTTTAGTCTCTTGGTCCCCCCGAAAAAGTTAGTGTCCACAATTTAGGAGAGACAACTCGAAAAACGTTAAAAATAACAATTCTTATACATTTTCTAATTGTGTAGATTCATTGAATTAGCCTAAAGTATTTTGTGCTTTGGTGTTCAGTAAATAAGAAACTAATGTTTTGTCTTATTCAACTAAAGAAACAAAGGTTTGCTTTGTTGTTAAAACTGAAAGGCTTAAGCCCTCTCGGACCCTATCTTTTTTTTTCTTTCGTCGACTGACGGCACATTTATTCATATTGATTTCGACTATAGATTCTGTAGGCCGTACGTGACCTCCATGCAGCTGCCCCGCATGGCTGCCAGTTCACGCCTGACGTTGTGAGGCAGTCCAGACTGACCCAGATCGCAGCCGAATGACCGCCAGCATGCATAAGGTCTTCAGGCTAGGACTCTGGTCCATGACCGCCACGTGTTGGCGGACAGAGAGGACGACGCGCTCTCCCACCGCGCAACAGCGCACATTCTTCATATCGGGAAAAGGACCATCTCCCTTGGGGCTAAGCTTCTCCCAGTTGAAAGTCACTAGATCCAGTTTCATCAGACCCATCCGACTGTCAAATTCATAGGCTTTCAGGTTGCAGTTCTTCAGGCCAGAAAAAGACGGAGGCTGAAGGGTCCAGCCAGCGGTGGCTCTCCGTGTCGAACACACTGACAGCGCCGGCTTTGGGCCCAAATACCAACATCTGTCCGCCGACGACTTTGGCCTGCGTGCGCTCCGAAATCTGCCGTGGAATTGCAATTTCTGCGGTGTTGATCGAAGACCAGACCTTTGTCGCGGCGTCCAACTTGTGCATTCCGCACGTCTGCCAGCGGGACGACAATCCAAAACTCTCCATCGGTTCGAGTCCGCCAAAGACGTAGACGGCCTCCTTCCCCGGGACCCAGGCTGCTACCCACCACCCACCGTTCAGGCAGGGCTTGTTCCCCCGAGTCCTGGACTTAGACCACTTGAGGGCGCCACTGACGCCTAACGCGTAAAAGTGTGGCGTCGCAAGTTCAGTAAATGAGATCTCGTCCCACCGGCACAGCCTTGAAGGGCTGGTGTCTGTGAGCGGCCTGTGTGCGGCCTGTGAGCGGTGGGCCTCTGGCGAGCCTCTTCCAGCTCAAAGACACTGTGTTGAAGACCTCGGTAAAAGGTCAAAAACGCTGCGACGCCGCATCGCATTCCAGGATTCTGAAGAAATACACGTTGTCCCGCACCGCCACAACGTCCGCGTATCTGATATATTGAATGGCGTTGAAGCAGGGCCGTCACGGTGCATCTTTTGCAAAAAGCAGATGGGTCAAATCTTTATGTAAAATTAACAATTTCAAGAAATATCACGCGTTTATTTTGGTTTTAAATTGGGTCAGTGGCACAAACGGCCAACGGGTCAGTTTGGCCAATCAGGGAGCCTGATGCCTATTGATCCTTGGTAACGCCGTAGCCAGACGTAGATGTAACTCTTTGAGAGCGTAAAAATGGAACCAAATGGTTTCATTTTTACACATCAAGAGTTAAAATATTCATCATGTGAATTAGCCCAACTTAGTCTACACAACTAGAGAATGTAGAAGATTAATGGTCATTTTGATCTGTATGTTCCAGGCAGAGCATCTAGCGCATTCTAGTAGTGGCACTTCTTTGGAAGTGCCACTAGTGCATTTTGGATCTTGTCCAGGCCACTAGGTGGCGCAGGCCACCGGGAAAACTCCCTGTACTCCAGATGGCCAATCCGCCCCTGCCCTAATTGCTGAAGTGCTGGTTGTGCCCTTGCATGGTGTATGAATGTGTGTGTGTGTGTGTGAATGGGTGAATGTGATGCACAATCTATGTAAAGCGCCTTGGATAAAGGCGCTATATAAATGCACCATTTACCATTCCCCTGCCCCCCCCCCCCCCCCCCCCCCCCCCCCCCCCCCCCCTCTCTCTCTCTCTCTCTCTCTCCGTTCCAGCGGTGGTGGAGGGAGACAGCTTCGAGGAGGTTTACCACAAGGTGAAGACAGTGATCGAGGAACAGTCGGGGCCTTACATCTGGATCCCCACCCGGGAGAGGCTGTGATGCTGCACCCAACGCACCCAAACCCCACCCACATCGCCCAACGCACCCAACGCACACAACCCGCCAACCTATACCCGCCAGCCCACCTACCTAGCACCTGTACCTTCCTACTTACCCACCTATCGGCAGTGGCGTTTCTACGCAATTTGGAGCCCCAGGCACACAGGCAAGATTTTCCCTGGACCCCCCCCCCCCTCCAGGTAAAATCTCCTGTGCCGTCATAACCTATGACAGGCACAGTAAAATGGCACCCCCAAGGGATAAAAATTATGAACTATTTTTAAACTAAAAGAATTATTATATGTGTTTTTAAATGTTCAATTCTAGTTATAGAGGACAAGTATAATGTATTTATCCATATGAGGCTTATTAGCCTGGGATCCTTTTAAAGCATTATCTGGTGGTCGCCCCCCTCCCCTCATGGTGCCCCAGGCAACTACCTAGTCTCCCTAATGGCAAAACGCCCCCCCTGCCTATCGACCTATGCCTACCTACCCAGGGGCGTGCACAGAGTCTTAGAGAGGCAACATCAAGCAAGACGCACCTTCAACCGCTTATCCATAGTCAGGTCACCGGGGCAACAGCTTCACCAGAGAGCTCCGGTCTTCGCTCTTCTTTGCAACTAATGGCTTCCTCTTGGGGGATCCCGAGGCCAGAGAGTCGATGTAATTCCTCCATTGGTCCTCGGTCTGCCCCGGGGTCTCCTCCCAGTGGAGATATAATCCATCTGGTTCTCGGTCTGCCCCGGGGTCTCCTCCCAGTGGAGATATAATCCATCTGGTTCTCGGTCTCGGGTCCTCCTCCAGTGGAGATATAATCCATCTGGTCCTCGGTCTGCCCCGGGGTCTCCTCCCAGTGGAGATATAATCCATCTGGTCCTCGGTCTGCCCCGGGGTCTCCTCCCAGTGGAGATATAATCCATCTGGTCCTCGGTCTGCCCCAGGGTCTCCTCCCAGTGGAGATATAATCCATCTGGTCCTCGGTCTGCCCCGGGGTCTCCTCCCAGTGGAGATATAATCCATCTGGTCCTCGGTCTGCCCCGGGGTCTCCTCCCAGTGGAGATATAATCCATCTGGTCCTCGGTCTGCCCCGGGGTCTCCTCCTCCCAGTGGAGATATAATCCATCTGGTCCTCGGTCTGCCCCGGGGTCTCCTCCCAGTGGAGATATAATCCATCTGGTCCTCGGTCTGCCCCGGGGTCTCCTCCCAGTAGGACGTGCCTCAAGGACCTCCCTAGGGAGACGCTCAAGAGGCATCCTAACCAGATGAACTGTAATCTAAATCTCCTAAATTGTGGAGAAAAACGAACCACCTAAGCTGGAGGGAGGGGGTGGGGGTTGGAGGGCAACTCAAGCCCCCTTTGGGGTCTCTGTGTGTGCACGTCCCTGGAACCTACCCCTACCCACTACCTGCCCCTCTCCTAGATGCCCCCACACTACTACCCACTACCTGCCCCTCTCCTAGATGCCCCCACACTACTACCCACTACCTACCCCTCTCCTAGATGCCCCCATACTACAACCCAGACCACAGATACCCCACCCACCACCCATCACCATCTCCCCTCCATGTCCACAGCCAGCCTGTCTGTCTGCCATATCTGTCAGCAGAGCTTTGACTTATAGACAACCCTAGAGAGACAGACAGACAGACAGAGAGACAGACAGAGAGGAGAGACAGGAGCACCTCAGTTGGACAGAGACGGAACGATGGACGGGAGGAGGAGGAGGAGGACGAAATCTCTGTCGACCAACGATACCAAAAGAGAAAGAAAGACACCAAGATAGACGATAACGATGACGACAGTCCACTCCCCCCCCAGGCGTGTTGTTGTTATAATTGGGTAATTCATTAACCACATTTTTAACCCTTGAAGCAAGGCTTTACGCTTGCGTTTTTCTTTGTCTCGAAATGAGTCGTTCCACCATGTTCACGACAAAGTGCGACAAACAACCAAGTGGCTGTAACAACGCTCCCGCAAATGTCCAAATGTGGTTTATTACTGAAGTAAAAGTGAAAGGTTTTTCGTGGCCTTTTAGCCTGATCTAACGTGTTTCCGGGTCTAGAGCCATTGTCGGGTCGCGACTGAGATTTGTGCACACCCTGATTGGCTCAACGATCTGTCCATCAACCCTTGCTCCTCCTCCTCTCGTTTTTATGTTAGGTTTTATGACAGGAGGGGAGAAAGACGTTGCGGTCCAGAAATTGTTGCCACAGGCGGGCAAACGGTCGCAACTAATTTATTATGATTACTATGTTATTTTTCAACTTTTGGTAAATCGTTTTGCGACCGCAGGACACCAGCGGTCGCGACTTCATTCGTAACGGTCGTGCCACCAGTTGTGACCGTCCGGCGTATTACTGCAAGTTGATTTGGCTGCTGCTCTCTTCGACGAACTCCTCAATTACTCTCAGAAAACCTGAACTTTCATAGGAACTTCTGTGGGCTGGGGTTTTCTGTTGGCTCTGGGTGGTTTTTTGAGCTGCAATGAAAACAGGAAAAAAAATAGTGAGAAAGCATTGGGAATAAGAGCTCTTTTTTTGAGCCAAGAAAACCTCCTGACCACAGAATATCTACTGAAGGTGAAAAGTTCTGTTTTGGAGTGCAGTTGAGCTCAAAGTGTCACATCCCTTTGAAACCATTCACTTTTACATAAGTTATAACCTGTTTTTTTAAGACAATATCTAATAGCTGACTATGTGGGGGGGGGGGGGGGGGCTGTGGTTCAAGGGTCGAGTGCGAAGTGACTGCAGCAGCAGGTCAGCCCCCAAATAATTGTCGATCTGTTGGTCGTCACAATAAACATGCTGTCAGAATGCTTCTGTCCAGATGTCTGAGACGTTCCTGGTCCTGGACGCGTTTAGTCTAAAGAAAAAAGGAAAAGAAAAAAAAACGTCACACGGATCTCGAACATTCGGTGGGAGTGGCTAAGCCGACAGAGCACTCTTTGGAACTTCCTGACCATCCAATCAACAGAGGGCTAAACGTACGCTGTTGTTTTTGTTTTTGTTTTCTCCAAACACTTCCTCTTGGCCTGGGAACCAATCGGATCCATCCATCCAACGATCGGGTTTACCGAACGGAAGGTGTGATATATACTGTATATATAGGCCTATTGGTAGGTAAGGAGTAAGACTTTGACGAACGTCCAGACCACCCACATCTGACCAACCCGGCCCACATCTGACCAACCCCGCCCACGTCGCACGTCTGTGACGGTCTCCGTGGCAGGGGCGGATTGGCCATCTGGAGTACAGGGAGTTTTCCCGGTGGCCTGCACCACCTAGTGGCCTGGACAGGTTTTTTTTTTTTCTTTTTTTTGAAAAGTCCAAGGCAGGCCACTAGGGCGCCAGGCCCAGACCAGGCTAGAAACTAGTGTTTCTATCCTTCAAAGAAGAAAAGGTGTTAATCTTCTACATTCTCTAGTTGTGTAGACTAAGTTGGGCTAATTCACAGGATGAATATTTTAACTCTTGAGGGTGTAAAAATGAAACCAAATGGACCCGCAAGGGTCCATTTGGTTTCATTTTTACGCTCTCAAAGAGTTACATCTGGTTATCTCCCTTCCTGTTATCTCATTATAATGCTCTTCAAGCTTTGTCTGTTTTGTTTTCTTTTGTTTTGTTGCAACGGTTATATTCTTGCCATGTTTTTTGGCCTCTCTGTCGTTCCATTGAGGACCACAGACGTTCCTACTATATTTACATATTTATGGTTCTGAGGTTCTGAGTGCTTGGAGGTACGTCTAAGGGGTCCAGGGGGTCCAGTTAGGGTTGGTTTTCATCAGTGCCTTCCTCCTTATCCTAAAATGTCTTTGCCTTCTGTTATTTTCAGAAATTATTACTGCAGATTTACGTTCTTGGGCCAACACAAAGATTACATTTTTATTGACATACCACTGAGCGCAAGATCTAAAAATGAGAGTTCTTTGAAGGTCTAATCTTAGATTAGATGTTGACGTCTAGACGTTTAAACAACCACCAATAAACATCTAATCTACGATTAGACATCTAAAACACTTTTTTAGATCTAGTGTTCAGTGGGTTCTGTCCTAAACAGAGATTAAATTAACAGTATACCATCTACATTGACACGTTGTGAACTTGTAGATTAAAACTGAAAATACTATTTCAAAATGGTAAAAGAAGAAAGACATTTTTTGGTCAGATTAAAATAGCTGATCCACAAGCTGACAGTGTGTGAGCTAGTTGAAATGACAGGGAAAAAAACGGACAAACACAAGGAGAAAGAAAGAAGGAAGACGTTTGTGAATAAGGCGTTCAGCTCTGACTACTAGGGCTGGGACGATTCACTCACCTCACCATACAATACAATACTGTTATTTGGGCTTATGAATCGATGTATAATGTGATTCTTAGCACACCGACCACGAGCGCGTGTTCGTCGTTTTCTGCCCTATGCCACGGCTTAAGCCAGTGCAATCCTAATAAAAAAAACCTTATTTTGAAGCGCCAGATCTCCTAAACAGGATGTGCGATGACGGCATGCTGTTGACTAACCTGTCCTCTCACGATCTGAGCAAAAAGTTCAGGGGTCAAAAGTCAGGAAGTGACGTCTAGCCCTAGTGGATCTACCCATGTGCCCACGACATTCAGGGGGTGATTGTCAGGAGAGGCTTTTGAATGCATTGGATTGAATGGGTGCGAATGGGACAAAAAAAATTGTCCCATTCGCCCATTCTGTCCCAAATGAAAGTCAGCCACGGGATCTTTATCAGACGATGCTAACGGACTAATAGATGGATTAAAGAATGAAATCTACATTTGGTCGTATTCTCAGAGGTTGATCGTCTTCGGCGTGCGTTATTTCACGGTAATAAAACGACAAGCGCGACTTCGGCAGTCCGGGAGTTAGTTATGCTGCGATTCGATTTGATGCATTGATATATCGTATCTTTTCCCCACAAGACTTTTTTTCTGAATGCGTTTATTCTGATTGGCCACCCCAATTTTCTGGAATAGGAAATGGTTGTGCAATTGAGATATTCCAGACTAATCTGCTGACAGGCTTTTTATTTATTTATTGCCAACATTGTGTTTGGCTTTAGCCAGGCTAATAGGATGCAACAACACACACAGCCATGGAGTGTGACGCGTGAAGCAGCTCAGATTATTACAGTTGTGATAATAATAATGGCAACAATAATAATTATAACAACCAGGGGCGGATTGGCCATCTGGAGTACAGGGAGTTTTCCCGGTGGCCTGCGCCACCTAGTGGCCTGGACAAGATCCAAAATGCACTAGTGGAACTTCAAAAATGCACTAGAATGCGCTAGATGCTCGCCTGGAACATACAGATCAAAATGACCATTAATCTTCTACATTCTCTAGTTGTGTAGACTAAGTTGGGCTAATTCACATGATGAATATTTTAACTCTTGAGGGTGTAAAAATGAAACCAAATGGACCCGCAAGGGTCCA
>CM076975.1:52133487-52148487 GCA_039105355.1 Benthosema pterotum | reverse complement strand
TGGTGCTAATTTAAACCGCTTGTGGATGATGAAAAAAAAACGATTATTATTTATTTATTTATTTTTCCACGTTTTATCGCTTCAATTCAATAATATCTATTCTATGAACTACACCAACACTCACAGATTCTGTTGTCGTTGTACTCAATTCAGGCAAGTCTGTATAATATTATTAATATTATTATTATTGTTATTATTTATTTATTTCTGTTAGCTTTCGTTTGGCACAGGGATGGATGGGGGAGGGGGGGGTTGGGGGTTAAAAGGAGAATTCCACCCATTTTCCACATTTTACTATATATGTCGCTATATTCTGTGATTTCACTTTTAATTCAAATATGATTCTTTTTTATTATTATTTTCTATTGCACTATAGAGTGTAGTGACCATATAAGGAGTTCCTCCCTCTGGGGTCATTAAACCCCTATAGTTTCAGTTTGGGGAGTTTTTTTGGGAGACAAAGCCTTTCGTCCAATCAGGATGAGAGTGGAGGAGCCTTCCTCCAATCAGGATCGATTTGGGGGCGGGCCTGTTGCAGTTTTTTTTTTTACTCACTGTAGAGTGCGTGCATGTGCATATCGTCTTAGCAGAAGGGCGGGGGGTTTACAAATCACTCAAATCACGGAATGGTGGTATCAAGAAAAGTAGTGGGGACTTTTATATCATTTCCACACAACATATCTAAGGAATAATAACGAATGAGAAAGTAGAATGTATAAAAAAATAAAATGAGTGGAATTCACCTTTAATGTATTTATTTTTGTATTGTTTACAGAAGGGAGGTGTTTATGATGATGATGATGACGACGATGAAGGCCCGTGCAGAACTGTTGTAAATATTTGTAAAGCGATGATGATGTTTTGGCGGTATGTATGTATGTATGTATGTATGGTGGCTCGGTTGGGACTTTCTTTGTTTTGTTTGGTTTTGGTTTCTTCACGGGGCGTACACTGCGTTGATGCAAAGTGTTGATACACTGATATACCTAGCAATGTTTTGATCAACATCAACAAGCAACGTCAACTATCAACGTTGACTTTTCACTTTTCTATACAGAATGATCAACTCCTGGTTGTTCAGAAAAGTCAGTTCTTTAGCGCCCTCTACTGGTCAACATTTCAGAATCCTCCAATCACAGGCCTTATTGGCGTCACCTGATCCTTTCTCCTAGACTGAACACAGATAAACTTTTCTGAAACCATGGCTGCTGCTGCTGCTTCACTGCTGTGGACAAAAACAAGGATTTTGTAACTTTTATTCCGCTAAATGAACATTTTGAGTTGGGTGGCAGCTGGGTGAAAATGATTCAATGCAAACTAAGGCTTCTTTTTTCTGAGAGGGTACAAATGGAACCAAATGGACCCGCTAGGGTGCATTTGGTTCCATTTGTACGCTCTCAGGAGAAAAATGCCATTTGTCTCATCATGTTGCCCGTTGATGTTGACATTGCTAGTTGATATTGAGGCCCTGATACACTAGCAATATGTTGATCAATATCAACTAACAATGTCAACATCAACTAGACAACATTATGAGACTCGTGGCAACAGGCAATACCTCCTATTAAAGGGGAATTACACCCATTTTCATTGTTTTTTTTCCGAGAGTGTACAAATGTACACTATTTGTACATTGTCAGAAAAAAGGTCATAAAAGAAAAATCATTAATATGGTGAAACATCACTTGCTCATCAAGTTGTGTTTCCTCATGTTAATGGTAAAAATAAAAACACTCATATTGTTTTTACAATTTTTTAATTTGTATTGAATCATTTTAAACCTAGATGTCTTGAGGCGGAGCCTCTGACGTCGTTCACGGCGGCCATCTTGTGAGAGGAGTAAATACACCATGCTCTATGACAGCCCAAACAAAAACAGCTAGAACTCACTCAAAACTTACATTGTAAACTGACGTTTACAACAAACAAATCCGTTTGAAAATCGGTTGAAAAATAAGTGAGTTATCATCATTTAAAAAGTATATGCTCATAGACACAATGTTATGCTACACTCTCACAAGATGGCCACCACGTAACGACGTCACTCCCCATTTGCCAGTAGCGCGGGCGAGACATCTAGCTTTCTGATATACATCTATGGCAGCAGCCATGTTGTTTTCAGAAAAGTTCTGTGGGAGGAGTTCTGGAAGAAAGGATCAGGTGACGCCAAGGAGGGCTGTGATTGGAGGTTCTGAAATGTTGACCAGTAGAGGGCGCTAATGATCTGATTTTTCTGAACAACCAGGAGTTGATCATTTTCTATAGAAAAGTGAAAAGTCAACGTTGATAATTGACGTTGCTTGTTGATATTGATCAAAACATTGCTCGGTGTATCAGGGCCCTTAGATATCAACCAGAGAGCCACTAACCCCACCCCTCCCTGCCCTCCCCTCCCCACAAGGTACTGTAAAACCACTGCTCCCAAAGCAACGCAGTGAAAACATCTATACATACATTACATACATGCTTTTTAACAGGGTGGGTGGGAAATAACACACGTATGCACGCACACACACGCACACGCACGTGCGCATGGCGCACGCACGGATGCACACACAACACACGCACACACATACATGCGGAAAAAACACACACCCTATCCTAAAAAAAAACGGAAATGTTGTTTTTATTTTACTTTCATTTCTCTTTCTTTCAACGGTTTCATTACGAAAAATGTATTACTTAACTTATATGTCACAGCCATTCATTATGTCATAGTGTGTGATTACTCTTAAAAATGAAAATATATGACTTTTTACTGAAAATACAGAGACTGTCGACGACGAAGATCAAGTTACAACAAACCAAGTCAGCTGACCATGCAGAAGAATATATTTAAACAAAATGACAATATCCAGCAAAAATAATTTAAAAAATACAAAATAAAAAAAAGGGAAAAAAATGTTCTCCAGTTCAGTGAATCGCTTGTTGTAAATTAGCTATAAAATAATAAAATTAATTTAAAAATGCTTTCTGAAAACTTGACTCTGCAACGTTTCTTTATTTCAGAAATGTATTTTTTTTTGTCATTACTTCCCAAATTTGAACTTTAAATTTACAGTATATTTGGCCCACAGAGACCCTCCATTTGAAAAGATCATGAAACCAAATGGACCCCCATCACCATTTACACTCAAGAGTTAAAATATTCATGTGAAGATTAATGGTGTCTCCACCATAACCAGTGTTGTAGTGGGACTTTTAGAAGTGGGGGGATGCCTCTTGAAGGGGAATTCTTTTTTTTTTTTTTTTTTTTTTGAGAGTGTGCAAATGTGAACCAAATGGACCCTAGCAGGTCCATTCGTCGTTCGCAAGTATGCCCCCGACTGAGTGCTGATCTAGTTGTGATTGGGGCATGTTTTCTTAAAGATGCAGTGCCATCAATTTTTTCTACCCTAAAACATGATCATCAGGTATCAATGTTATATGAAAAGTAAGATTTTTTCCCAAAAAGTGTACAGTGTTTTTTAAACTGTCATTTTTATGATACCACCCTATTCATTAAGTATATGCCTGGTTTTATTTGCCTGGTGGGTGGTGAGGGGTGGAGATCCACCTGAACTGAAGCCACGCCCACAGCTTTAGTTGCATGATAAAGGGGGAGGAGTTAGGGGAGGGGCTGAACACGTGATGTCACTATATTGAAGTTTTTTTCATTGGCACGTTTGACTGGAAAGGTTCAGCCCCCAGGAAGAAACCCTAAATACAAAGGGAAGACATCATTGCACATAAAAAAAACACACCAAGGGGTCTATTTACAATACAATACATACTGTCACCTCTTAAACATGTACAAAATTGGAAAAAATACAAAAATAACGGCACCCCCTCTTTAAAAAAGGACACATACAGAATCACTTGAGCGCCGTCTTTACAAAGGGACACCAACGACATTTTGTTTCGTTAGCTGCCAGTTCCCACCTGATGTTATGTGGGAGTCCAGACTGATCCAGACCGTACTGAATAACTGCTAGCTTACATAAGGTCTTCAGGCTAGGGCTCAGGTCTAAGATATACGGGCCATTAGGGAGGGTGCATCCTCCAAAGAGGATGACACGATCTCCCACCATGCAACAGCATAGCTTATACGTATAATGCGGTCCTTTTAACCCCTTGGCCTCAACCTTCTTCCAGGTGAAGGTCTCAGAACTGAATCTCCAAAAATCATGGAGCTCGTAGTTGCTACCGTTGCCCCCAAATATGTACATCTCACCGTTGTAGATAAAGGCTGAATGACAACATCGTCCTTCTGGACCAAGCTGTGGAGAAGGTTTGTCCAGCCAGAGGTTGGTCTCCGCGTCGAACACCCTGATGGAATGGGAGTAACGATCCTCGGAGTAACCATGGGAACGGCCCTTCCACCCCCCAAATACAAACATCTTGGTTCCCATGATGGTGGCAGAGTGATACCCTGTACCTCTAGGTTCAGTTCCTCTGGCGTTGATAAAAGTCCAGACCATCGTGCCGGTGTCCAACTTGTAGGTGTCATTAAAGACCTAGTCAGCTCATTATCCATTCCTCCATGGATAATCATCATTTCCCTAAACACACACGCAGAGTGGCGCATCCTCAGCTCTGGAATATCCCCAGAAACCTGCCGTTTGAACCATGTGCGGGCGTCAATATCAAATGTGTAAAGCGTCTTGCCGGTAACTCGGGTTTTCCGGCCTCCCCAGAGGTAGGCGGTACCTCCGATCAGCACAGCTGTGTATCCCCAGTGGTTGGGGGGAACATCGAGGCGGCATTCTTCTCCTGCGCCCGCTGGTGTTCCAGGGTACTGTAAAACCACTGCTCCCAAAGCAACGCAGTGAAAACATCTATACATACATTACATACATGCTTTTTAACAGGGTGGGTGGGAAATAACACACGTATGCACGCACACACACACGCACGTGCGCGTGGCGCACGCACGGACGCACACACAATACACGCACACACATACACGCGGAAAAAACACACACCCTATCCTAAAAAAAAAAACGGAAATGTTGTTTTTATTTTACTTTTATTTCTCTTTCTTTCAACGGTTTCATTACGAAAAATGTATTACTTAACTTATATGTCACAGCCATTCATTATGTCATAGTGTGTGATTACTCCTTAAAAATGAAAATATATGACTTTTTACTGAAAATACAGAGACTGTCGACGACGAAGATCAAGTTACAACAAACCAAGTCAGCTGACCATGCAGAAGAATATATTTAAACAAAATGACAATATCCAGCAAAAATAATTTAAAAAATAAATAAAATAAAGGGAAAAAAATGTTCTCCAGTTCAGTGAATCGCTTGTTGTAAATTAGCTATAAAATAATAAATTAATTTTAAAAATGCTTTCTGAAAATTGACTCTGCAACGTTTCTTTATTTCAGAAATGTATTTTTTTTTGTCATTACTTCCCAAATTTGAACTTTAAATTTACAGTATATTTGGCCCACAGAGACCCTCCATTTGAAAAGATCATGAAACCAAATGGACCCCCATCACCATTTACACTCAAGAGTTAAAATATTCATGTGAAGATTAATGGTGTCTCCACCATAACCAGTGTTGTAGTGGGACTTTTCCGGCCTCCCCAGAGGTAGGCGGTACCTCCGATCAGCACAGCTGTGTATCCCCAGTGGTTGGGGGAACATCGAGGCGGCATTCTTCTCCTGCGCCCCGCTGGTGTTCCAGGGATCAGCTTCCTCCAGCGCAGAGACACTGTGTTGAAGACATTCACCTCAATCGGCTCGCCTCAGGGTTTCGACCGAATGCGTAAACGTGGCCTTGGAAAACAACGGCCTGGCTGTAGTGAATCGATGTATGTACACTCTGGTGTAGCGTCCAGCGAAACATTTCTCCGGCTGCAGATCGGGCCTCGCTCTGGAACACAGCGTGGGGCTTCTGCCGCGCCGAGCGCTCGCCATCACCTATCGGTTCGATTGGTGAACGTCACAAAAACCTTAACGTCACAAAAAACCTTTGACCAATCATCAAGAGCCATTAGTCTGCTCGGCGAATCTAGGAAGCTGCTGGCCGTTGATGTGTTAGTAGTGAGTTAAATATTGCCCCCCCTGCGACTTCAACACGACAACAAAGTAGGCATGCTCCATCGCAGGTGCCACAGAAGCCCAAATAGTTTTGAATACAGGCGACGGCAAGGGAGTTCACCCCTTCCACTGGCATAAATACTAACATCACATTTATAATACTCTATTTATAATACTCTACAGTGTACCTCTTGTCCACCTTGTTAAAAGGATCCCTGACTAATAAGACAAACATCGCTTAAAACATTATACTTTCCCTATGTAACTAAAATAAACAAATAAAAACCACCAATGGCATCTTATTTCTTTCATAAATAGAGAATATTTCACTCAACAGGAACTGCTCCTGGCGCAGGATGATGATGTCACGTGTGAGCTAGCTCTATAGGATGAACATGCTCATGTGACATCATCATCCTGCGACCGGAGCACCTCCTATTGAGTGAAATATTCTCTATTTATGAAAGAAATAAAGTATTGAAGGTGTTTTTATCTGCATGTTTTAGTTATAGAAGGCAAGTATAGTCTATAGTGTAAGGCATATTTGTCTTATTAGTCAGGGACCCTTTTAAAGGGCTATTTCCAGGGGTGTAGTGAAGGGGGGGCGCGGGGGGACGGCGTCCCCCCACTTCTCACATCTAAAATATTTTTTGGGGCAAAATCATGCAGCAACACACACATAGTATAGTGTCTTGGAATGAGCACATGTTCAAACCTAACCCCGCACGGTGGAGACCTTGTTCATTTTTGGAACCAGACCATCAAAATCTCTTCCAAATCCATCAAGGCATGCCCTATGCAGTGGGAAAATGTGTGTGACATTTATTGTGCTGTCATTTTATCGGTGGGGATAAAATCATGAGTTAATAGAAGATCATTATTTCAGAGAAATAAGTTTGTTTTTTGTTCGTTTCTGAATCGCCGCTCACGCACAACGCACAAGTATGCCCCCGACTGAGTGCTGATCTAGTTGTGATTGGGGCATGTTTTCTTAAAGATGGAGTGCCATGATTTTTTTCTACCCTAAAACATGAACATCAGGTATCAATGTTATATGAAAAGTAAGATATTTTTCCCAAAAAGTGTACAGTGTTTGTTAAACTGTCATTAACTCATTGACCGCGATCGGATCTTCTTTGTTTCCTCTCCATTGCCGCGGCTCAAACCAGTTCGATCGGTAAAAAAGCCCTTATTTTGAAGCTCAGATCTCCTAAACAGGATGTGCTGTTTCTGTTATGCTGTGTCTGTTGTCTTGCCTAATCGATCATCTGGCGATGTACCCAAAAACATCCGGGTCACAAGTCAGGAGAGCTGTGTAGCCCTGGCTGCTTAACCCATGCGCCAGCGACATTGAGGGGGCAACCGGAGGAGAGCCGTTTGAATGCATTGGGTTGAATGCATGTCAATGGGAGGGAAAAAAAAAAAGTTGTCGCCAATTCTGTCCCAAATGAAAGTCAGCAACGGGATGATCATCAGACGATGCGCACGGACTAATAGTTGGATTAAAGAATGAAATCTACATCTCGTCGTGATACGAGCCGTCCGCGTGACCGGCAGTGGGGTTCTCCACGGGAGGTCCACGAGCAGCTCGAGAACGGCGCTTTAAGAATTAAGTCATATCATTAAGTATGCCTGGTTTGCCTGGTGGGTGGTGATGGGTGGAGATCCACCTGAACTGAAGCCAGGTCCACAGCTTTAGTTGCATGACAAGATTGTGCCCCTACGGGGCACAGGTCTCCACCGTCCGGGCTCAAGAATTGATGATATTATTCTAATATATATAAAATACTAATGTCTTTTCTGAATTTGAAATTTCTATTACATTTCAGTTGGAAATAAAAAATCATTCAAATTCTATGGAAGAGTTCAAGAAAAAAATATTTGGGGTCAGGTTTGGACAAGTGCAGAATTCAAAATAGTTTATAAAAAAATAAAAAATAAAAATAATGAATATAGTTGTCGATGCTGTTATTATTTGAAGAAAAGAAAATAAAGATAATACTCCAGGTAGTCATGATTATATATAAATGAATTTCAGTCACTATGTGACCCACCTAGAATGTAGTCACATTTTTGGGTTGTTTTATTTATTTTATTTTGTGATGATTTGAGTTTGTTTTTGGGAGCTGTCACTTGTCATTTATGCCTGCAATACATGAGCCTTTACCTGGGACAGTAGGGGGCAGTGTAGGAGCGTTTTACCTTCTTTTCCACTTGGGTTAGAAGCAGGTAACCACAGACAGGAAGCGTACCCCTCATTCTGATGAGAGCAACCAGTCTGACAACATCTAAACAACGTTTCTGTGCTTCTTTCTCCTGTTTAACAGGTTAGTTTTAGTGCACCAAACCACTAAATGATACACATGGGATTATAATAACATTAAGTACACGTTCTGATGGTGAAACCTGACTCTAAAGTGTTTGTAAGAGATCGTTTTTGCTAATAAGTGGATCTGGTGCAGAACACAGTAGTTGGGCTGAATCAATACAACATGGCGACGTCCGTATACAATGCTTTTTCAAGGACACTGACCCTAGTATAGACTCCCAATGAACTCCCGTTTTTGTATTTTATTTTGTACTGCATTTTGCTTAATTGTGTGTGTTTTCTAAGAAGTGTGACTTGTTATTGTTGATTTGGACATGGTTATGAGTAAGTTCCGCTCTCAGTATTAATTAACTAAACATGTACAGTATACACAGTAACTTAAAGGGTTATTGCAAAAAAACTAGAAAAGTAAGAGAGTATACCACTTAAAGGAACATTACAAAGTGCACTGATTTAAGGGTGAATATTCCTATTGCACAAGACAATGAATGAAGGTCTATTCTGGTACTTTATTGTGTGTTTTAATGTTATGATATGATGCAACCGGAGAACTGTTGAAAAGAATATGGGTAAAACATGCAATATTGTCACAGTAACCAATAACTACAGTCAGTGATGGGTTTATTGATGTATTTTGAAGAAGATGAAGTAAAGTACATTGAAACTATAATACCAGGAAGGAAAAGATATGGGAAATGAAAGTGAATTGATGGACTTGTGATTAGTGTGAATAAATTCTGATGAGAGCAACCAGTCTGACAACATCTAACAACGTTTCTGTGCTTCTTTCTCCTGTTTAACAGGACATTATTATCTACTTGCTTGTCCTGGCCACTTGGGACCTGCAATAACTACATAAATGTGTTTTTAACATTAACTTTTCTTTGGGATTAAAAAAGGCTAAGAATTGATGATATTATTCTTTAAAAAAAAAAAAAAAAGTTAGAGTATCATGACGAACGGGCTGCGTGCACGGACAGACAGTCGTGGGACAGACAGATTCGGGGGACGGACGGGCTGCGTGCACGAACAGAGGGCGTTTTATACCTATGACCTATGACCTTCATACCTATGACCTCATCATGACGTCATCTCAAGCTTCTCAAGCTCAGGGGTCCTCCTAGAGACCTGTACCCAGGTCTCCACCGTCTGGGCTCAGGTTTGAACGTGCACTGGTACTAGTGTATCAACTATAACGTCGTCATGACATCATGATGAACGGGCTGCGTGCACGGACAGACAGTCGTGCGACGGACAGATCTGTCTGTCCGTGGTGCATGGACAGACAGTCGTGGGACGGACAGACTCAGGACGTGCACGGACAGAGGGCGTTTTATAGTCCCCACCTTCGGTGGAGACAATAAAGGGGGAGGAGTCAGGGGAGGGGCTGAGCACATGATGTCACTATATTGAAGTTTTTTTCATTGGTACGTTTGACTGGAAAGGTTCAGCCCCTAGGAAGAAACCCTAAATACAAAGGGAAGACATCATTGCACATAAAAAACACACCAATGGGACTATTTACATACTGTCACCTCTCAAGCATGTACAAAATTGGAAAAAATAAAAAAAATCACGGCACCCTCTCTTTAAAAAAGGACACATACAGAATCACTTGAGCGCCGTCTTTACAAAGCGACACCAAGGACATTTTGTTTCGTTAGCTGCCAGTTCCCACCTGATGTCATGTGGGAGTCCAGACTGATCCAGTACGTACTGAATAACTGCTAGCTTACATAAGGTCTTCAGGCTAGGGCTCAGGTCCAAGATATACGGGCCATTAGGGAGGGAGTTTCCTCCAAAGAGGATGACACGATCTCCCACCATGCAACAGCATAGACAATACATAGTATAATGCGGTCCTTTGAACCCCTTGGGCTCAACCTTCTTCCAGGTGAAGGTCTCGGAACTGAATCTCCACAAATCATGGAGCTCGTAGCTGCTACCGTTGCCCCCAAATATGTACATCTCACCGTTGTAGGTAAAGGCTGAATGACAACATCGTCCTTCTGGACCAAGCTGTGGAGAAGGTTTGTCCAGCCAGAGGTTGGTCTCCGCATCGAACACCCTGATGGAATGGGAGTAACGACCCTCGGAGTAACCATGGGAACGGCCCTTCCACCCCCCAAAAACAAACATCTTGGTTCCCATGACGGTGGCAGAGTGATATCCTGTACCCTTAGGTTCAGTTCCTCTGGCGTTGATAAGAGTCCAGACCATCGTGCGGGTGTCCAACTTGTAGGTGTCATTAAAGACTTTAGTCAGCTCATTATCCATTCCTCCATGGATAATCATCATTTCCCTTAACACACACGCAGAGTGGCGCATCCTCAGCTCTGGAATATCCCCAGAAACCTGCCGTTCGAACCATGTGCGGGCGTCAATATCAAATGTGTAAAGCGTCTTGTCGGTAACTCGGGTTTTCCGGCCTCCCCAGAGGTAGGCGGTACCTCCGATCAGCACAGCTGTGTATCCCCAGTGGTTGGGGGGAACATCGAGGCGGCATTCTTCTCCTGCGCCCGCTGGTGTTCCAGGGATCAGCTTCCTCCAGCGCAGAGACACTGTGTTGAAGACATTCACCTCAATCGGCTCGCCCTCAGGGTTTCGACCGAATGCGTAAACGTGGCCTTGGAACACAACGGCCTGGCTGTAGTGAATCGATGTATGTACACTCTGGTGTAGCGTCCAGCGAAACATTTCTCCGGCTGCAGATCGGGCCTCGCTCTGGAACACAACGTGGGGCTTCTGCCGCGCCGAGCGCTCGCCATCACCTATCGGTTCGATTGGTGAACGTCACAAAAACCTTAACGTCACAAAAAACCTTTGACCAATCATCAAGAGCCATTAGTCTGCTCGGCGAATCTAGGAAGCTGCTGGCCGTTGATGTGTTAGTAGTGAGTTAAATATTGCCCTCCCTGCGACTTCAACACGACAACAAAGTAGGCATGCTCCATCGCAGGCGCCACAGAAGCCCAAATAGTTTCGAATACAGGCGACGGCAACAGAGTCCACCCCTTCCACTGGCATCTCAGGTTTCCATGGTGACGCTCCTCTACAGTGTACCTCTTGTCCAGGTTGTTAAAAGGATCCCTGACTAATAAGACGAACATCGCTTAAAACATTATACTTTCCCTATATAACTAAAATAAACAAATAAAAACACCAATGGCATCTTATTTCTTTCATAAATAGAGAATATTTCACTCAACAGGAACTGCTCCTGGCGCAGGATGATGATGTCACGTGTGGTCTAGCTCTATAGTATGAACATGGTCATGTGACATCATCATCCTGCGAAAGGAGCACCTCCTATTGAGTGAAAGATTCTCTATTTATTTATACCCCGATGACCTTGGGATACATCACTGAGGATACGTCCCAGTTGCATCCATGCGATGTATCTTTAAGCCTTTAGTTTCTATTTATAGTGGCTCATAGGAATAGACTATGTGACAACCAGGGAAAGACTTGGTGACCACCGGAGAGACGGGTGACAGCCGGAATGTAGACGGCACCTGGGTGAGCAGTATGGGTTAGCGCCCCAGCCTGTGTCCTCCGTGAGGAGGAAGCCCAAAAACCTTGGTGAGGCCGTTAGGAGGGCCATTATGATTCACTGCTCCTGAATGAAATGTCTGGTGCTGGGAGTCTGGTGCAACGCACAGGTTCTGTGCCAACCTGGTGAGAGCAGGAGCAGACCTGGTGAGACGTAGGAGGGGTCTGGACAGGAGTCAACCCACAGAGCCTAGTCCCTCCATGTGCCAGAGTATAGTGCCTCCCAGTACCGGCAGAATAGTTCTGGAGCGGTGGATTGTGTGGCCTTGGGTCTTTCCCTAGTGGACTGACCGAGAGTAGCTACTGGGACGTAAGTCGGGACTTGATCAACCCCGGCTGGGTCGCCTGAGTGAGGGGTATGATGTTGCGAGACCCGAAACCCCGATGACCTTGGGATACATCACTGAGGATACGTCCCAGTTGCATCCATGCGATGTATCTTTAAGCCTATGAAAGAAATAAAGTATTGAAGGTGTTTTTATCTGCATGTTTTACTTATAGAAGGCAAGCACAGTGTATAGTGTAAGGTATATTTGTCTTATTAGTCAGGGATCCTTTTAAAGCGCTATTTCCAGGGGTGTAGTGGAGGAGGGCGCGGGGGGACGGCGTCCCCCCACTTCTCACATCTAAAATATTTTTTGGGCCAAAACATGTTTTTTGTCTTGTCATTTACTTTTATTGATACAATTAAGCATTGTAAACCATCTTTCTCAATATGTACTATACGTGTCTGTGCTTTTTTAATAGCGTGATGTGTGCGTTGCTGCAGGTACACGCGAATGCACATGCATGTGTGCATGCACGTGTCTTAAAGGGGAACTCCACCCATTTTCAACATTCTAATACGTCATTAGTATACCCTGTTGGGTGGACATGATAAAAAAAAAAAGTTTCCCCCATGTTCCCAAGAAATGGAGGTCTGATGAAAACCACTAACATGGTGAAACATCTTGATGACATCAAGATGTCATCAAGATCTGACTGAGCATACGTTTGTCCGTCCACACGCATGGTGGTGAATGGTGATTACGTTTACAGGCACCCACACACGTGTCCGTCCGTGCACGCGTTTGTCCGTGCACGCGTTTGTCCGTCATGCTGGTGATTCCGTTTACAGGTTGGAATGAGCACATGTTCAAACCTGACCCCGGACGGTGGAGGTCTGGTTCATTTTTGGAACCAGACCATCAAAATCTCTTCCAAATCCATCAAGGCATGCCCTATGCAGTGGGAAAATGTGTGTGACATTTATTGTGCTGTCATTTTATCTGTGGGGATAAAATCATGAGTTAATATAACATAATTATTTCAGAGAAATAAGTTTGTTCATTGTTCGTTTCTGAATCGCCGCTCACGCACAAGTATGCCCCCGACTGAGCACTGATCTAGTTTTGATTGGGGCATGTTTTCTTAAAAAAAGGACACATACATAATCACTTGAGCGCCGTCTTTTCAAAGGGACACCAAGTACATTTTGTTTCGTCAGTCATAGCTCTCAGTTCCCACCTGATGTGATGTGGGAGTCCAGACTGATCCAGACTGTACTGAATAACTGCTAGCTTACATAAGGTCTTCAGGCTAGGGCTCAGGTCTAAGACATACGGGCCATTAGGGAGGGTGCATCCTCCAAAGAGGATGACACGATCTCCCACCATGCAACAGCATAGCTTATACGTATAATGCGGTCCTTTTAACCCCTTGGCCTCAACCTTCTTCCAGGTGAAGGTCTCGGAACTGAATCTCCACAAATCTTGGAGCTCGTAGCTGCTACCGTTGCCCCCAAATATGTACATCTCACCGTTGTAGGTAAAGGCTGAATGACAACATCGTCCTTCTGGACCAAGCTGTGGAGAAGGTTTGTCCAGCCAGAGGTTGGTCTCCGTGTCGAACACCCTGATGGAATGGGAGTAACAACTAGGGCTGGGACGATATGGGTACCTCACGATACGATACATATCACGATAATAGGGCCTCGATAACGATAATATCACGATATTCAATATATTGCGATATTTGTGATATATTGCCTGAAATTCATCAGTGATATATCACGATACCTGTAATTGCAAAAAATAAATATATAAATATAAGGCAAAAACAGAAATTACTAGAGTACATCCTCAACTTTTGTATATTTTATTCTGATACCTAACTTTTTATTCTACTTCTTATAGGCAGCTAAAGCTTATATTTCTACTTTTCAAACCGATCATAATTCATACTGTAACTCATATTTTATGTCATTTAGAACCAATGGAATCTAATCAGCTCATGTGTTAAAAGCCAATTCCCCAGTGCAGTAGCAGGTGCTCATGGTAATTTTAACCTTTTAAGTCAGCACACTATAGGGAGGATTATTAAAAAAAGATATATAAAAACGTAGTAAAAATCACTGGATATACCTGAAGAGTAAAAGGAAATCCCTAATCAGACACGTTCCTGAACTGTCTTCTTCATTTTCAATATTTACAGAAGAAAAAAGTATATTGCCTGATAATTATTTTCAAGGGGAAAAAATACCCTATGCAATGTGCTGCTGCTCCGTGCAGGCAGCATGGAGAAAGACAAAGTTAGACTAAAGTTTAGTTTACAAGAAGACTTTCTGCTTTATGCTATGAGGATACTACAATTATTCTAAGAGAAGAGTTCCTACAACATCTAAAGCCATGGAGTATGTGTTGCCTTTTCGTTTGGAGCGTGGGACTTTCACTTTTCACTTTTCTGACGGAATTACTTTTAACAGCTACACATAACAATTGCAGTGGATATCACAACGTAAGGTAGGTGATCAATATGCGAATGCCGCGGTCACGCGGTGAGTGGAACATGCTTAACGAGCAGATTTGAGACTCTCCGACTCGATCCGTTTCTCCTTCAATGTGAAGACAAGCGCTGCGCTGTCGGATCATATTACAACTGTGTGCGTGTGTGTGTGTGTTGTGTGTGGGGGGGGGGGGGGGGGGGGGGAAGCAGACGGAGAGAGACAGAGAGAGAGTTTGTGTGTGTGGTGGTCCGTGCACGACATGCAACATAGAGCTGCTTTTTCCTTCTCTCTCCTGCTATATTGCTATGTATGCTGCGT
>CM076975.1:52123487-52128487 GCA_039105355.1 Benthosema pterotum | reverse complement strand
CCATTTTCATTTAAACAGCTCCATATTTGGTTATGCCTGACAAACAGCTCCCATACCATTTTCAGTTCCAGGACTTTTATTAGTCAAGTAAAGCATCAATAATAACATCAGTTGTTGTTGAAGTTGCAACAGACACGCAGCATGCATAAAGCTAAAGGTCTGACTCAGAGAGTTTTCTGTTTTCAATGATGAAATGCTGTTGGGTTAGTGGTGACACAGCTGTAGTTAGTTAGTAGCAGTAGTAGTGTTTCACATCATTTTAAATATAAGCACTTTATTTGAAAATATCTTGGGTTGTTGTGCATGCCATCGTGTTTGGTGGGGCAGACTGGCCCCCCATGCCTAGATCCGCCCCTGATTTCCACCTCCAGTTTCTGCTGTTCTGTTCTCTGTCCTGTTATTCCTGGATGAGTTTGATTGGATGAACCGCATTTTCTGTATTTAAAGGGGAATTCCACCCATTTTCATTCTTTTTTTCTGAGAGCGTACAAATGTTCCATTTGTACGCTCTCATTTTCATTCTTTTTTTCTGAGAGCGTACAAATGTTCCATTTGTACACTCTCATTTTCATTCTTTTTTTCTGAGAGCGTACAAATGTTCCATTTGTACATACTCTCAGAAAAAAAAATGAAAATGGGTGGAATTCCCCTTTAAATACAGAAAAAAGAAGCGTCTAAATAAATCCATTAACATGGTGAAAATACATCTTGATGATGTCATCAAGATGTTTCACCACCATGTTAGTGGCTTTCTTCAGACCTCCATTTCTAGGGAACACAGAATAGGGGAACATTTTATCATGTCCCACCCAACACCTCGAAGGTAGATCAATGTCATATTAAAATATTGAAAATGGGTGGAGTTCCCCTTTAATGGTCAGGAGCGGTGGGTTTTCAACCTTTTTCACTTCGGCATTTGATCCACGGACCACCACCTGATGACACTTTAGCCCCACAGACCCCAAAAGTAAAGATTTATTTTACTTTTGTCCACAATTCCAGGCGGGATTTTTGGGAAACAAAACAGCCAAACACACAGGCATACGGAATCGTGGACAGAACAGACAAAACAGAAAGAAATCTTTTAGTTTTGGGGTCTGTGGGGGTTAAAATGTCATCAAATGGTGGTCCTTTGGCTCTGTGGCTCAAATGCTGAATAAATAGTTGGCCCTGGAATGAAAAAGGTTGAAAAGCCCTGCATTAAATGGTGGTCCTCCATATCAGGGTTTCAACAGGTGGTCCGGGGACCACCAGTGGTCCTTGAGAGGGTTCCAGGTGGTCCCCAGCTAAGTTGTTTAACCAGATGTAACTCATGAGAATGTAAAAATGAAACCAAATGGACCCTTGCGGGTCCATTTGGTTTCATTTTTACACTCTCAAGAGTTAAAATTCATCATCTTAATTAGCCATTTTGGAATGTATGTTTTGTTTCCCAAATCCAGCCTGGAATTGTGGACATAAGCAAAATAAATCTTTAGATTTGGGATCTGTGCGGCTAAAATATCCTCAAATGGTTGTCCTCCGCGGCTCAAATCCTGAATAAATGGTGGTCCCTGGGATGAAAAAGGTTGAAAACCAAGCACTGCTCCATATGAACAGAGTGAAGCAGTGTGTTCACTACTATGCTGATGTAACTCAGAGGTAACACATAGTGAAATAGTGTTGCTGGAGGTAGAGTTGTTACCCCAGGGGTATTACTGACCTATACAGGACTGGATTCCAGGGCGGATCTAGGTATAGGCATGGGGGGCAATGCCCTCCTAAATGCCCAGTCTGCCCCACCAAACACGATGCCATGCAAAACAATCCAAGATATTTCAGATTAAAGCGCTTATATTTAAAATGATGTGAAACACTACTACTGCTACTAACTAACTACAGCTGTGTCACCACTAAACCAACAGCATTTCATCGTTGAAAACAGAAAACTCTCTGAGTCAGACCTTTAGCTTTATGCATGCTGCGTGTCTGTTGCAACTTCAACAACAACTGATGTTATTATTGATGCTTTACTTGACTAATAAAAGTCCTGTAACTGAGAATGGTATGGCATGCCATTTTCTTCTCGCCCCCCAATTGGTAAATGTTACATCCGCCTCTGCTTGTACTCGACCAGGGTATTTCCCTTTTCCAGTACTTTTATAATTCTACTCCACCGTACCGCCGTATACAGGACGATGTGTCCTTGAGCAAGACACACTGACCTTCGAATCTTTCCTAACGTTTTTGCAACAATCAGTGAGTGAGTGGGTGTGTGTGAATGGGTGAATATAATGCAAAGCAGCCTGGATACAGGCGCTATATTAATGCACCATTCAGAGGCAGATATGCCTCTATGAGCTAACTTGTCCGATGGGAAACATGGACCACCGTTTATTCAGCATTTGAGCCACGGACCACCATGTGATGACAATTTCACCCCAAAGACCTAAAACTAAAGAATTCTTTTGGTTTTCCCCACAATTCCAGGCTGGATTTTGCAAACAAAGCAATTTAGACTTAAATTAAGTGGTGCGAATTCAGATGATGAATGTTTTAACTCTTGAGAGTGTAAAAATGAAACCAAAGTGTAAAAATGAAACCAAATGGACCCTTGCGGGTCCATTTACATTCTCAAGAGTTACATCTGGTTAACCAACTTTCCATCATTTAGCCTGGGGACCACCTGGAACCCTCTCAAGGACCATGGTGGTCCAGAAAATATGAAAAAGTGCTGAGTGTACTCTGAGTGTTAATACAACTTAGAGATTGTTGTGTAGACATAATAAAAAAAATGTTCCCCTATTCTGTGTTTCCTAGAAATGGAGTTCTGAAGAAAACCACTAACCTGGTGAAACATCTTGATGACATCATCTAGATGTATTTACGCCATGTTAATGGATTTCTTTAGACACTTCTTTGTTATGAGAGCGTACAAATGGAAATGAATTTGTACACTCTCAGGGGGAAAAAAATGAAAATGAGTGGATTTCCCCTTGAAGGCAGTATTTGGACTGGTCCATGGTGGTATTTTGTATTGTAGCGCCAGGGGTTGACACTAAGGTCTCCGAGGCACTTGCCCATCGAGCAAGTGCAAGTCAGGTTCTACTTGCCCTCAGGTCATGGTCACTTGCCCCCCAAAAATATATTGTAAATTTTGCAGATGTAACTCTTGAGAGTGTAAAAATGAAACCAAATGGACCCTTGCCGGTCGCACACTTCCCGATCGGGCAACAGGTAGCAGTCTTCACTTGCCCGACCATTTTTTTTTTTACTTGTCCCGGGCAAGCGGGCAAGTGTTAGTGTCAAGCCCTGTGTAGTGAATCTTATAGTTGTTAGTTGTTGTACTCTGATCCACCCCACACAATGGTATTTTTACTCAGGTATAAAAAGTACTCTCCCTTTCCCTGTGGTCCTCTTGGGTATTGACCTGTGCGCAGTGTTGCCAACTTGGCGCATTGTCGCTATATTTAGCGCTTTTTTCAAACCCCACCTATAGCGCCAAAATTAGTGAAAAAACTCCTGGTGAAAATCTAGTGCTTTTTGGCTGTGAGTTGGGTGTGAAATTAATTGACAGGCGCCAGAGATAAAACCCTCATTTTTCACCATTTCTCCTCCTATGACAGTGGTTTTCAACCAGTGGTCCCCAGGCTAAATAATGGAAAGTTGGTTAACCAGATGTAACTCTTTGAGAGCGTAAAAATGAAACCAAATGGACCCTGGCGGGTCCATTTGGTTTCATTTTTACACTCTCAATACTTATCTCAATAAAATATTCATCATGTGAATTAGCCCAACTTAGTCTACACAACTAGAGAATGTAGAAGATTAATGGTCATTTTGATCTGTATGTTCCAGGCGAGCATCTAGCACATTCTAGTGCATTTTGGATTTTGGCCGTTGGCAACACTGCCTGTGCGGTGGGTCACTCCTCTCATGTCAGGTATTGAGGTCATGGTCAGATTGATGTTACTAAGCCTGCTGTGTGGACGGCAGACAGACAGACAGACAGACTGACAGACAGACAGGCAGGCAGACAGACAGACAGACAGACAGACAGACAGGCAGGCAGGCAGGCAGGCAGGCAGGCAGGCAGGCAGACTGCATTGTGTGACCCACTTATTATAGACTATACCAGTGGTTTTCAACCTTTTTCATCCCAGGGACCACCATTTATCCAGGATTTGAGCCATGGACCACCAATTGAGGATATTTTAGCCGCACAGACCCCAAAAATAAAGATTTATTTTTGCTTTTGTCCACAATTCCAGGCTGTATTTGGGAAACAAAACAAGCAAAACATACATTCAAAAATTGCTAATTCAGATGATGAATATTTCAACTATTGAGAGTGTAAAAATGAAACCAAATGGACACGCAAGGGTCCATTTGGTTTCAATTTTTACTCTCTCAAGAGTTACATCTGATTAACCAACTTAGCTGGGGACCACCTGGGACCCTCTCAAGGACCACTGGTTGGGACTCCTCAGGGACCACCCCCAGGGGTCCCTGAGGAGGTTCCAGGTTGGTCCAGGCCAGCCACGCCAGCCGTGCAGCTAAATGAGTCGATATTGAATCAAGCCCCACAGCATGCGACATTAAAAACCCATGCATGTACTGCACGGTTCCCCCGTTTTAACCCTTATTTTGAAGAGCCACATTTCTGAAACTGGATATTATAATGACATACTTGTGTGTGTGTGCGCGTTTGGTGCGTGTTTGCGTGTGTGCGTGTTGTGTTGTGTGTGTGTGTGGTGTGTGTGTGTGTGTGTGTGTGTGTGTGTGTGTGTGTGTGTGTGTGTGTGTGTGTGTGTGTGTGTGTGTGTGTGTGTGTGTTGTGTTTGATGAGCTGTTGTTAATCCTATGAAGGACAGGACAGCGACATTGAGGGGGCAGAATCTGAGAGAAAGGCAATTGAAGGCAAACCATAGAATGGGCATGGCTGTGTGCATAGATCAAACTGGCCACCAAACTGTATGCTATAGCAACTAAATGGAAAGGTCGTGTCGTATACATCTGTA
>CM076975.1:52117154-52122987 GCA_039105355.1 Benthosema pterotum | reverse complement strand
TTGTTTTGCATGGCACGTGTTTGGTGGGGCAGACAGGGCCATTTAGGGGGTATTGCCCCCCCCCCCCCCCCATGCCCATGCCCATTCCCGAGATCCGCCCCTGACCCCCCCACCCCCCCCCCCACACACACACCCACACAACCGTCACAGCTGTATGGTCTCAGTGTAACCTCGCTAAGTCCCAAACAAACTCTTGGTGTTTACCCGTTCTCCGTCCAGCAGAATGACAGGGTCCTCCTGCCTTTCATGTGTAATTTGTGCCGTGAAAGTGGGGCTCAGAACCCTGTGAACACGGGGATCAGACCCGCGGGGTCACAGAGAGTGGGACCGCTCTCTCACGGCGAGCCACCGCAGCCAAGGACCCTTGAGGATCCTGCCAAATGGACCCTTGCGGGTCCATTTGTTTCATTTTACGCTCTCAAGAGTTATGATATTCAACAACTAAAATTAGCACCACTCTATTAATGAATCATGAATGGTCATTTTGATCTATGTTTTGCCTGTTTTTGTTTGCCGGAAAAAAATCCATCCTGGAATTGTGGACAAAACCAAAGAAATCTTTAGTTTTGGGTTCTGGGGGTGAAAATGTTGTCAAATGTGGTCTGTAGCTCAAATCTGAATAAATAGTGTGTGCCCTGATGAAAAAGGTTGAAAGCTACTGCTCTAACATGAAGCTTGTTGTCTGGTGCGGCTTATAGTCAGGTGCGGCTTATAGTCCAGAAATTCCGGTACTCGGTGGCAGTGTTGGGAATATTACTTTACCTTGTTAATATATTACTTATTAATTATTACCTTAATGTTAAAGCAATATATTATATTACAATATTAATGTCTGAGCAAAGTGTAATGTATTAATATACTATTACATATTACTTTTAAATATAATGTATAATTAAATATTCAGTGTCACTATTAATCAAATATTGCGTAGGCCATGGCATACCTACAATAAAGCAAGCGCACTTGGCTATCCGGCCAAATCCATATGGAATCAACTTGAAAAAGTCATATAAAATAAGTAATTATTTAACTTCTGCAGTTGTTAAGATAATTTCAAAATAATTTTCAACAAAACAGATCGGCAGAAAGTAATATTAAAAGTAGTGCAGTAATGCAGAAAGAACAGTATAATATATTAGATTTGTATCGTCAAGTAATATATTTATATTACAAGTTACTGCATGTTTGGTAATATATTATGTAATATATTAAGTTATGTAGTGCACATGTCCCAACACTGCTCAGTGGTGAGGTGGGCGGACATGGGAGTGTTTTGTGGATACATAAAAAAAAACAGAATGTTAACACTTTCTGTGATTGAAAATGAAACCCTGATCATCATGTTTATGGGCTTCAGTGGAATCTGAATAGTTTCCTCTTCTACCACTATAATTAGAGGCTCTAGACCAGCCCAGATCGCTCACATCAGCTACAGCAGTGGTTTTCAACCTTTTTTTTTACTCCAGGGACCACCATTTATTCAGCATTTGAGCCACGGACCACCATTTGATTACATTTTCACACCAAAAACCTAGAATTAAAGAATTCTTTTGGTTTTGTCCACAATTCCAGGCTGTATTTTGCCAACAAAACAGTGTAAACTTCTTAATTAAGTGGTGCTAATTCAGATGATGAATATTTTAACTCTTGAGGGTGTAAAAATGAAACCAAATGGACCCTGGCGGGTCCATTTGGTTTCATTTTTATATTCTCAAGAGTCCTCCTTCTTAGACGTACCTTCTTAGACGTACCTTCTTAGACGTACCTTCTTAGACGTACAGACGTACGTACAGGTCCATAAAACTAATGTATTTGATACCAGTGTTCATAGAAAAGAAACTGATCGTAACAGTCTTCTACATTACTCTAGTTACCATCCACCTGGTCTGAAGAAAAGCCTACCCTATAGTCAGTTGGTCAGAGTTAGAAGAATCTGTAGTTCTGATATCACTTTTGAAGAGCAGGCTGCTGCACTGTGTTCTAGGTTTGCTTCCAAAGGCTATAGTCACACTGTTTTAAACCAGCTCTAGACAGACCTACTATCCCCTAAGACTGTGCCCTCTAAAGGTTTTAACAGAATTGTCTGTGCTACTACTTTCTCTCCTGCTTCTAGTGACATTCGCAGGGTTATTCAAAATCATTGGCACATCTTGTCTTCTGATCCCAGCATTGGCTCTGTTTTTAGAGACACTCCTATTTTTGCCCACAAGAGGGCCAAAAACTTGAGAGACTCTTTAGTAAGAGCTGACCTGTATACACCTCCACAACATTTCTTGTCTAGTTTACCCCCTGGTAATTTTCCCTGCCATAATTGTATTCACTGTAACGCTATGGTTAAAGGCCAGTACTTTACACACCCACACTCTGGTAAAAAGTATTCTGTAAAGGGGAGAATTTCTTGTAAAACTAAATATGTTGTTTACTTACTGAAGTGTCCTTGTGGATTGTGTTATGTTGGCAAAACTATTAGAGAGCTTAAAACAAGGTTTTCTGAACATAAAAGTGCAATTCGCAACAATGATGAAAAGTCACCGATTGCTAGACTTTTCAATGCTGTGGGTCATGAAGTTTGTACTTTGAGGTTTCAGGAATTGAAGTGGTCCCCCCCTTGAAAAGAGGGGGTGACAGGGACAACGCTTTACTAAAACGTGAGGCATACTGGATTCATGTTCTCCAGACGGAACACCCCAAAGGGCTCAATGAAGAGCTCCTTTTGGGTTGTTTCCTTTAAAACCTTTAACTCTATTAGACTGTCTCGGTTTCCATGGTTAAACCCCCCCTAATTTGGCATTTAAGCTTTTAACTTGCTCTACTTCGAGCGTCTATGGAATCCAGTTGCCTCAATCTTGATCTTGTAAATATTTGTATATATTTTTGCTTTATTTTGCTTTAATATTATATTGATCGACATGTTATTGTTCTGGTTGGCCAACCATACAGTGTCTGTCAATGATGTTATTCCCCATATGTACATGTCATGGTTATCTTTACTGGTGGTATGTTCTAATTACTCCACTTAGTCCTCATGATGTAATTGCTGACACCTTGATAGGCTGAATTGACATCCTTTATAAACATGTCACTTCCTGTTTGTTTTCATGTGTGTTGAGAAAGCCCTCAGGGGCGAAACGCGTCCATGCCTGTCCTGCCTTCTGAGGTAAAATAAACCATGAAATGAAGTTTAGAGTGCTGGCATCCTTTTTCTTTTGTTACATTCTCAAGAGTTACATTCTGGTTAACCAACTTTCCATCATTTAGCCTGGGGACCACCTGGAACCTTCTCAAGGACCACTGGTGGTCCCCGGACCACCTGTTGAAAACCCCTGAACTACAGCACACATGGTGCTAATCTAACCACGGTGCAGCAACGCAGTGCACCACCAGATCATTTATTCCCCCAAGTCATCAGCGACCAGAACATCAGGTGCAAATCATCAGCAAGAAAATAAATAAAATTAAAATAAAAAATAGATCCGTCTCATAGAAAGAGAAAGACATGAAATAGAGGCATTGTTGTCTGGTACAAAGACGTGTTTCATCCGCTAGTCTGAAACCTGCAGGCCTGCATGTGTGGCGGTTTGATTCCCGCATCGATTCCACGCTAGAAACCTGAGAAAACAGAGAATAATGCTAATAAAAGACACCATTGTCTCTGTCATCTATTATAGGGCTGTATGGGCGACTGACAATGGAGGGGCAGGCCTCACTCCAGAGGACCACTGTAGTAGTGTTGTAGTCGAGACCACTTAAATCGAGACCAAGACAACCACGGACTTGATCGAGACGAGACTAGCACCTAGAGGGGTCAAGACCAAGACGAGACCAAGACCAAGACGAGACCAAGACGAGACCAAGACAACCACGGACTTGATCGAGACGAGATCGAGACGAGACTAGCACCTAGAGGGTCGAGATCAAGACAAGACACATCCCAGTGCCTGTCTTCTTTCTTTTCAATATTTACAGAAGAAAAAAGTATATTGCTATTTGTGCCTGCAGCTGTCTTTATGAATGGGTCCTCGCTCCGCACAATGAATAGAACTTTTCCTTTGCATTGTCTTGTCTCGAGAGGTCTTGTTGGCGATCGAGACCCGAGACAATGGCTCCGAGGTCGAGACAAGACCAAGACAAAATTATACGAGAACAAGACGAGACCACAAGACAAATGAAGTGGAGAGCCGCAAGGTCGAGACAAGACCAAGACAAAACAAAGCGAGACAAAAACAAGACCGAGACAATGAAAATTTGTCTTGAGACTGGCCTCGAGACGAGACAATGTCTCGAGAACTGCAACACTACACTGTACTGTAGTTCCACACTCACTCCAGAGGACCGCTATAGTTCCACACTCACTCCAGAGGACCGCTATAGTTCCACACTCACTCCAGAGGACCGCTATAGTTCCACTCTCACTCCAGAGGACCGCTATAGTTCCACACTCACTCCAGAGGACGCTATAGTTCCACACTCACTCCAGAGGACCCCTATAGTTCCACACTCACTCCAGAGGACCGCTATAGTTCCACACTCACTCCAGAGGACCGCTATAGTTCCACACTCACTCCAGAGGACCGCTATAGTTCCACACTCACTCCAGAGGACCGCTATAGTTCCACACTCACTCCAGAGGACCCCTATAGTTCCACACTCACTCCAGAGGACCGCTATAGTTCCACACTCACTCCAGAGGACCGCTATAGTTCCACACTCACTCCAGAGGACCGCTATAGTTCCACACTCACTCCAGAGGACCCCTATAGTTCCACACTCACTCCAGAGGACCGCTATAGTTCCACACTCACTCCAGAGGACCGCTATAGTTCCACACTCACTCCAGAGGACCGCTATAGTTCCACACTCACTCCAGAGGACCGCTATAGTTCCACACTCACTCCAGAGGACCGCTATAGTTCCACACTCACTCCAGAGGACCGCTATATTTCCACACTTGCTCTAACATAAACATTAACCATGCCAATGAGCTTGTAGATCAGTTATTTCCACAACATTTATCCATGGAACTAAGTCAAAGCAATGCCTCGACTAATACAATTCCAAGTACTTGTCAAATATGATTATTTAGACTAGAGGGTATAAGGGCTGAAATGGGTTGAGATCCACTGACCTAAGCAACTATTGTCTGACCATCTTTATGGGATTCTTTGTGTTTGACCAGAGCTGAGTCATCACCATTAGACAAGACATCTGCCTCCCTTCACTAATCATTAGTGATCTCTGGTGATCTATAACAGACCCCTCCCCCCCCCCCACCCACCCCCACCCCTCGCCCAGGCCCGATCTAGCCAGCCCTACTAGGGTGGGCTGGAAGAAAGGCAGGGTGGGCAAATCCAAACGAAGTAGTGTTTTTCTCTCTTTTTGACACCAGGGCCCACTATTTAGTCACAGAGGACCAGCATTTGATGACACTTTAGCCCGACACAGACCCCAAAACTAAAGATTTATTTTGCTTTTGACCACAAGGTTGGATTTAGTAAACAAAACAGTCAAACATACAGATGAAAATTAACATTAATCTTCTGCATTCTCTAGTTGTGTAGACTTGGGCTAATTTACATGATGAATATTTTAACTCTTGAGAGTGTAAACATGAAACCAAATGGACCCGCAAGGGTCCATTTGGTTTCATGTTTACACTCTCAAAGAGTTAAACAACTTTCCAACATTTAGCCTGGGGACCACCTGGAACCCTCTCAAGGACCACTAGTGGTCCACTGGTTGAAAACCACTGATATTACCTTTGATTGGGTGGACATACAGGATGCACGTTTGGGTGGGCTCTGCCCACCCCTACCCCCCCTCTAGATCCGACCCT
>CM076975.1:52102154-52112154 GCA_039105355.1 Benthosema pterotum | reverse complement strand
CTAAGTTGGGCTAATTCACATGATGAATATTTTAACTCTTGAGAGTGTAAAAATGAAACCAAATCCATTTGGTTTCATTTTTACGCTCTCAAAGAGTTACATCAGGTTAACCAACTATCCATCATTTAGCCTGGGGACCACTGGTTGAAAACCACTGTCATAGGAGGAAAAATGGTTTATCTCTGGCGCCTGTCAGTCAATTTCACCCCAACTCACCAGCCAAAAAGCACTAGATTTTCCGCCAGGAGTTTTTCACTAGTTTTGGCACCATAGGTGGGGTTTGAAAAAGCGCTAAATATAGCGACAAATGCGCCAAGTTGGCAACACTGCGCACAGGTCAATACCCACGAGGACCGCAGGGAGAGGGAGAGTACTTTTTATACCTGAGTAAAAATACCATTGTGTGGGGTGGATCAGAGTACAACAACGAACAACCATAAGATTCACTACTCAGGGATTGACACCAACACTTGCCCGCTTGCCCGGGGCAAGTAAAAAAAATGGTGGGGCAAGTGAATACTGTTACCTGGTTGCCCGATCGGGCAAGTGTGCAACTTAGTACACTATAACACAACACAAGATAAATTTGTCTTGAAGGCAGTCATTGCACTCTGCCTCTGTGTCTTTCCCTGCTTTCTAGATATCCACAATTCCAGGCTGGATTTGGGAAACAAAACAGGCAAATTAACATACGCATCAAAATGACCATTAATCTTCTACATTCTCTAGTTGTGTAGACCTGGGCTAATTAAGATGATGAATTTTAACTCTTGAGCGTGTAAAAATGAAACCAAATGGACCCGCAAGGGTCCATTTGGTTTCATTTTTACGTCCTCAAGAGTTACATCTGCACAATTTACAATAGATTTTGGGGGGGCAAGTGACCATGAGCTGAGGGCAAGTAGAACCTGACTTGCATTTGCCCGATGGGCAAGTGCCTCCGAGACCTTACTGTCAACTCCCTGCAATACCAAAATACCACCATGGACCTGTCCAAATACGGCCTTAAAGGGGGAATCCACCCATTTTCATTTTTTTCCCTGAGAGTGTACAAATTAATTTCCATTTGTACGCTCTCATAACAAAGAAGTGTCTAAAGAAATCCATTAACATGGCGAAAATACATCTAGATGATGTCATCATCAAAATGTTTCACCATGTTAATGGTTTTCTTCAGAACTCCATTTCTAGGAAACACAGAATAGGGGAACGTTTTTATTATGTCTACACAACACCTCTAAGTTGTATTAACACTCAGCACTTTTTCACATTTTTTTAGGTAGCTAGTGCCAGCGATTTTCATCTAAAAGTCATATTTCATATTTCGGTCCATGTTTCCCGTCGGACAAGTTAGTTCATAGAGGCATATCTGCCTCTAAATGGTGCATTTATATAGCGCCTCTGTATCCAGGTTGCTTTGCATTATATTCACCCATTCACACACACCCACTCACTCACTCACTGATTGTTGCAAAAACGTTAGGAACGATTCGAAGGTCAGTGTGTCTTGCTCAAGGACACATCGTCCTGTATACGGCGGTACAGTGGAGTAGAATTATAAAAGTAGTGGAAAAGGGAAATACCTTGGTAGAGTACAAGCAGGGGCGGATGTAAGATTCACACAATTGGGGGGGCAGAAGAAAATGGTATGGGTGCGGCACCCATACCATTTTCATTTAAACAGCTCCATATTTGGATATGCCTGACAAACAGCTCCCATACCATTTTCAGTTCCAGGACTTTTATTAGTCAAGTAAAGCATCAATAATAACATCAGTTGTTGTTGAAGTTGCAACAGACACGCAGCATGCATAAAGCTAAAGGTCTGACTCAGAGAGTTTTCTGTTTTCAATGATGAAATGCTGTTGGTTTAGTGGTGACACAGCTGTAGTTAGTTAGTAGCAGTAGTAGTGTTTCACATCATTTTAAATAGAAGCACTTTAATTTGAAATATCTTGGTTTTGTTTTGCATGCCATCGTGTTTGGTGGGGCAGACTGGGCATTTAGGAGGGCATCCCCCCCCCCCATGCCTATGCCTAGATCCGCCCCTGGAATCCAGCCCTGTATAGGTCAGTAATACCCCAGGGGTAACAACTCTACCTCCAGCAACACTATTTCACTATGTGTTACCTCTGAGTTACATCAGCATAGTAGTGAACACACTGCTTCACTCTGTTCATATGGAGCAGTGGTTTTCAACCTTTTTCATCCCAGGGACCACCATTTATTCAGGATTTGAGCCGCGGAGGACAACCATTTGAGGATATTTTAGCCGCACAGATCCCAAATCTAAAGATTTATTTTCCTTATGTCCACAATTCCAGGCTGGATTTGGGAAACAAAACATACATTCCAAAATGGCTAATTAAGATGATGAATTTTAACTCTTGAGAGTGTAGAAATGAAACCAAATGGACCCTGGCGGGTCAGTCTCATGAGTTACATCTGGTTAAACAACTTAGCTGGGGACCACCTGCAACCCTCTCAAGGACCACTGGTGGTCCCCGGACCACCTGTTGAAAACCCCTGATATGGAGGACCACCATTTAATGCATGGCTTTTCAACCTTTTTCATACCAGGGCCCACTATTTATTCAGCATGTGAGCCATAGAGGACCACTGTTTGATGACATTTTAACCCCCACAGACCCCAAAACTAAAAGATTTCTTTCTGATTTGTGTGTTCTGTTCACGATTCCGTATGCCTGTGTGTTTGGCTGTTTTGTTTCCCAAAAATCCAGCCTGGAATTGTGGACAAAAGTAAAATAAATCTTTACTTTTGGGGTCTGTGGGGCTAAAGTGTCATCAGGTGGTGGTCCCTGGATCAAATGCCACCGCTCCAGACCATTAAAGGGGAACTCCACCCATTTTTAATATTTTATTATGACATTGATCTACCTTCGAGGTGTTGGGTGGGACATGATAAAATGTTCCCCTATTCTGTGTTCACTAGAAATGGAGGTCTGAAGAAAGCCACTAATATGGTGAAACATCTTGATGACATCATCAAGATGTATTTTCACCATGGATTTATTTAGACGCTTCTTTTTTCTGAGAGCGTACAAATGGAACATTTGTACGCTCTCAGAAAAAAATAATGAAAATGGGTGGAATTCCCCTTTAAATACAGAAAATGCGGTTCATCCAATATCAAACTCATCCAGGAATAACAGGACAGAGAACAGAACAGCAGAAACTGGAGGTGGAAATCAGGGGCGGATCTAGACATGGGGGGGCAGTCTGCCCCACCAAACACGATGGCATGCACAACAACCCAAGATATTTCATATATCATATATAATATTTTGCTTAAATATAGGCAAAATATTGCCTATATTTAAAATGATTTGAAACACTACACTGCTACTAACTAACTACAGCTGTGTCACCACTAAACCAACAGCATTTCATCATTGAAAACAGAAAACTCTCTGAGTCAGACCTTTAGCTTTATGCATGCTGCGTGTCTGTTGCAACTTCAACAACAACTGATGTTATTATTGATGCTTTACTTGACTAATAAAAGTCCTGTAACTGAAAATGGTATGGGTGCTGTTTGTCAGGCATAACCAAATATGGAGCTGTTTAAATGAAAATGGTATGGGTGCGACTCTTTCGCCCCATACCGTTTTCTCCTGCCCCCACACGCCCCCCCCCCCATTGGGAAATGTTACATCCGCCCCTGGTGTAAATAGGAGGCAGACAGGAGATGTTTGCAGACACTAAATTGCATCCTCTGTAACACTCTAAAATTGAAGCTGATAACTAGAGCGCCTCTCACGCTGTCCTGGACGGATGGAATTGGCAACCGAGCAGAAAATATGTTTTTCTGTTTATTACAGCTCAGTGGACTTGTTGTGGCTCTACGGGGCTGAGACTGCATGGGAGGATATCAAGGGTTCAAATCCCGGGGTTGGGGTCACACACACACAATTATAAAGGCCCCACTATCTGGTATACTATAGCGGGGGTTTTCAACAGGTGGTCCGGGGACCACCAGTGGTCCCTGAGAGGGTTCCAGGTGGTCCCCAGCTAATTTGGTTAACCAGATGTAACTCTTGAGAACGTAAAAATGAAACCAAATGGACCCTTGCGGGTCCATTTGGTTTCATTTTTACACTCTCAAGAGTTAAAATATTCATCATGTTGACACAACTAGAAGATTAATGGTCATTTACGTTTGCATGTTTGCCTGTTTTGTTTCCCAGGCCAAAACCAAAATAAATCTTTAGTTGTGGCTTCTGTGGGGCTAAAATGTCCTCAACTGGTGGTCCGTGGCTTAGCCTCGACACCCAGGCTTTCATTTTCGTTCGCCTTGCGCGAAAACGGAAAGCCTGGACTAACGCACGTTGGAAAGTGGCCTTGAGGGGGGAGTGAACCTTCCGGGGTGGGCGTGGCTCTAAATGATGTGACGTAGAACAGCAGTGGACGGGCGTGGGAGGGGCCGGGGATGACGACACGTTAGTGAGATCAAATCAGAGCGCAGCACTTCCGCCGTGTGGATCCCACGACACGCCCGCCCCCCCAAGGCCAAAATCATTGAGGGCTAGACCAGGCTATCCGTGGCTCAAATGCCGAATAAATAGTGGGCCCTGGTATCAAAAAGGTTGAAAACCACTGTACTATAGCTTCTGCTTTGGTGAGATTCCAACTCCCTTTTTTTGTCCTGACTTCCGAAAGTAAGTCTACCAAGTGTAGCAGGCTGCGCCTCAGAAACTAAGGGCTCCATTTTCGTTACCATCTAAACCCCTTATCCTAAACCCCAGGTTGTAAACACTGCTATGTAGAATGAGTACCATAGAAACGGTGTTGAAATAAGCATACGTGAGTCTGTTATTGACAGCATTCCACATCTTTACAACATCACACTGCTGTGAAATCTGACTGAGAGATCACTGTGTCCACATCTGGTGTATGGCCTCTATGGTCACTGATACACACACACGCACGCACACTGCACACGCACACACCACACACACACACACACACACACACACACACACACACACACACACACCACACACACACACACACACACGAGGGGCGGATCTAGGCATAGGCATGGGGGGGGAATGCCCCCCTAAACACGATGGCATGAAAAACAACCCAAGATATTTTAAATTAAAGTGCTTCTATTTAAAATGGTGTGAACCACTACTACTGCTACTAACTAACTACAGCTGTGTCACCACTAAACCAACAGCATTTCATCATTGAAAACAGAAAACTCTCTGAGTCAGACCTTTAGCTTTATGCATGCTGCGTGTCTGTTGCAACTTCAACAACAACTGATGTTATTATTGATGCTTTACTTGACTAATAAAAGTCCTGGAACTGAAAATGGTATGGGTGCGGCTTCATCGCCCGTGGTGCATTTTCTCCTGCCCCCCCAATTGGGAAATGTTACATCTGCCCCTGACCCCCCCCCCCCCCCAACACACACACACAGAGCGCCGATTCCTCTATAGCTGTTCCCTATTAAAAAGAAAGAGAGAAAAAAAGACAGCCAGGCAGGCAGAAAGCTGCATGGTCTTATTGCTGCAGCTTCATTATGAAAATAACCTTGGAAAAAAAACAGCACTTCACATTTCCAAAATAGGTTATAATCTTCTCCTCTCTACGGCCCAAGGAAAGACGCTAAGCTAGGAGGGGATTTGTAGGAGCCAGGCAGGCTTGCATGTGCATGTGCATGTGCACACACACATGCACGTACACACGCACATGCACACAGGGGTGTAGTGGAGGGGTTGAATATTTTTGGGGCAAAAGTAGGCCTACCGTATGTTTTTGTCTTGTCATTTACTTTCATGGATACAACTAGGCATTGTAAACAATCTTTCTCAATATACTATACTTGTTCTAATAGCGTGTCTGTGTGTGTTGTGTAGGTGCACGCAAATGCAAGTGTGCATGCACGACGTGTATTAAAGGGGAATTCCACTCAATATTTTACTATTATCATTAATATACCTTAGAGATGTTGTGGACATGGTAAAAAAAAAAAGTTCCCCCATTCTGTGTTTCATAGAAATGGAGGTCTGAAAAAAAAATCACTAGCATGGTAGAATACATCTTGATGACATCATCAAGATGTGTTTCACCATGTTAATGAGTTTCCTTTTTCCTGAGAGTGCACATCTCAGAAAAAAATGAAAATGGGTCGCCTTGAAGAGACGTCCCCCCACTTCTAAAAGTCCCACTACAACACTGCATGCACGTGCACACACACACATGCACGTGCACACACACATGCACGTGCACATACAGTTGCAGATACACATAAAAATGCATAGAGAGAATTGGATCTCCTAATGAATAGGTTGTGTCATGCCTCTTCTGTATGTGATGGATTCACGTGTGCCTAAAAATAGCAGATGTACAAGCTCACAACGCAACACGTTGTGAGCTTGCAGATCTGCTATTTTCAGGGTGAAGATGCAGATTGTTCCAGATGATGCATGTCTGCTTTCTATCAAATGTAAGACAGTCACAACATGTGTAAGTGATTAGAGGTATATGATTCCATTTTCACTTGTGTGTTAGGAGGTGGAAATAGTGATCCTTTACATACACAGCATTATCAGGGGCGGATCTAGGCATAGGTATGGGGGGTAAATGCCCAGTCTGCCAGTCCACCAAACATGATGGCATGATGCAAAACAACCCAAGATATTTCAGTGCTTATATTTAGAAGTATTCGAAACACTACTGAAAATGGTATGGGGGCGGCTTCATCGATAAGTCTGGTCCAGAGACTTATAGAAGCAGTGGAGCTATGGACCAGAGCTAAACGGGCCAGGGCAGACTGCTGGGACATTTTAAGAAATGGAGAAATGGCGCCCTCCTCTGGCTGAAACCTTTTTTTTTATTTTTACCCCCAGTAAGGTAGTAACCGGTGTTTGCCAAAGTGGGGTCTAGCAGCTTTATTTCTTTCATAAATATAGAATCTTTCACTCAATAGGAGGTGCTCCTGTCGCAGGATGATGATGTCACATGAGCATGAACATGTGACATCATCATCCTGCGACAGGAGCAGTTCCTGCTGAGTGAAATAATTTCTATTTATGAAAGAAATAAAATGCCATTGGTGTTTTTATTTGTTTATTTTAGTTACATATGGAAAGTATAATGTTTTAAGCGATGTTTGTCTTATTAGCCAGGGATCATTTTAACAACGTGGTCAAGAGGTACACTGTAGAGGAGCGTCACCATGGAAACCTGAGATGCCAGTGGAAGGGGTGAACTCTGTTGCCGTTGCCTGTATTCAAAACTATTTGGGCTTCTGTGGCGCCTGCGATGGAGGTATGCCTACTTTGTTGTAGTCGCAGGGAGGGCGATATTTAACTCACTACTAACACATCAACGGCCAGCAGCTTCCTAGATTCGCCGAGCAGACTAACGGCTCTTGACGATTGGTCAAAGGTTTTTGTGACGTTCACCAATCGAACCGATAGGTGATGGCGAGCGCTCAGCGCGGCAGAAGCCCCACGTTGTGTTCCAGAGCGAGGCCCGATCTGCAGCCTGAGAAATGTTTCGCTGGACGCTACACCAGAGTGTACTTACATCGTGTGACTACAGCCAGGCCGTTGTGTTCCAAGGCCAGGTTTACGCATTCGGTCGAAACTCTCAGGGCGAGCCGCTTGAGGTGAACGTCTTCAACACAGTGTCTCTGCGCTGGAGGAAGCTGATCCCTGGAACACCAGCGGGCACAGGAGAAGAACGCCACCTCGATGTTCCCCCCAACCACTGGGGATACACAGCTGTGCTGATCGGAGGTACCGCCTACCTCTGGGGAGGCCGGAAAACCCGAGGTATCGGCAAGGCGCTTTACGCATTTGATATTGACGCCCGCACATGGTTCAAACGGCAGGTTTCTGGGGATATTCCAGAGCTGAGGATGCGCCACTCTGCGTGTGTGTTTAGGGAAATGATGATTATCCACGGAGGAATGGATAATGATCTGACTAAAGTCTTTAATGACACCTACAAGTTGGACACCAACACGATGGTCTGGACTTTTATCAACGCCAGAGGAACTGGACCTAAGGGTACAGGGTCTCACTCTGCCACCGTCATGGGAACCAAGATGTTTGTTTTTGGGGGGTGGAAGGGTCATTACCCCCAGGGTTGTTACTCCCATTCCATCAGGGTGTTCGACACGGAGACCAACCTCTGGCTGGACAAACCTTCTCCACAGCTTGGTCCAGAAGGACGATGTTGTCATTCAGCCTTTACCTACAACGGTGAGATGTACATATTTGGGGGCAACGGTAGCAGCTACGAGCTCCAAGATTTGTGGAGATTCAGTTCCGAGACCTTCACCTGGAAGAAGGTTGAGGCCAAGGGGTTAAAAGGACCGCATTATACGTATAAGCTATGCTGTTGCATGGTGGGAGATCGTGTCATCCTCTTTGAGGATGCACCCTCCTAATGGCCCGTATGTCTTAGACCTGAGCCCTAGCCTGAAGACCTTATGTAAGCTAGCAGTTATTCAGTACGGTCTGGATCAGTCTGGACTCCCACATGACATCAGGTGGGAACTGTCAGCCATGACTAACGAAACAAAATGTAGATGGTGTCCCTTTGTTAAGACGGCGCTCAAGTGATTCTGTATGTGTCCTTTTTTAAAGAGGGGGTGCCGTGTATTTTTGTATTTTTTCCAATTTTGTACATGTTTAAGAGGTGACAGTATGTAAATAGACCCTTTGGTGTGTTTTTTATGTGCAATGATGTCTTCCCTTTGTATTTAGGGTTTCTTCCTGGGGGCTGAACCTTTACAGTCAAACGTGCCAATGAAAAAAACTTCAATATAGTGACATCACGTGTTCAGCCCCTCCCCTAACTCCTCCCCCTTTATCATGCAACTAAAGCTGTGGGCGTGGCTTCAGTTCAGGTGGATCTCCACCCCTCACCACCCACCAGGCAAATAAAACCAGGCATATACTTAATGAATAGGGTGGTATCATAAAAATGACAGTTTAAAAAACACTGTACACTTTTTGGGAAAAAATCTTACTTTTCATATAACATTGATACCTGATGATCATGTTTTAGGGTAGAAAAAATTGATGGCACTGCATCTTTAAGAAAACATGCCCCAATCACAACTAGATCAGCACTCAGTCGGGGCATACTTGCGAACGACGAATGGACCTGCTAGGGTCCATTTGGTTCACATTTGCACACTCTCAAAAAAAAAAAAAAAAAAAAAGAATTCCCCTTCAAGAGGCATCCCCCCACTTCTAAAAGTCCCACTACAACACTGGTTATGGTGGAGACACCATTAATCTTCACATGAATATTTTAACTCTTGAGTGTAAATGGTGATGGGGGTCCATTTGGTTTCATGATCTTTTCAAATGGAGGGTCTCTGTGGGCCAAATATACTGTAAATTTAAAGTTCAAATTTGGGAAGTAATGACAAAAAAAAATACATTTCTGAAATAAAGAAACGTTGCAGAGTCAAGTTTTCAGAAAGCATTTTTAAATTAATTTTATTATTTTATAGCTAATTTACAACAAGCGATTCACTGAACTGGAGAACATTTTTTTCCTTTATTTTATTTTGTATTTTTTAAATTATTTTTGCTGGATATTGTCATTTTGTTTAAATATATTCTTCTGCATGGTCAGCTGACTTGGTTTGTTGTAACTTGATCTTCGTCGTCGACAGTCTCTGTATTTTCAGTAAAAAGTCATATATTTTCATTTTTAAGGAGTAATCACACACTATGACAATGAATGGCTGTGACATATAAGTTAAGTAATACATTTTTCGTAATGAAACCGTCGAAAGAAAGAGAAATTAAAGTAAAATAAAAACAACATTTCCGTTTTCTGTTTTTTTAAGGATAGGGTGTGTTTTTTTCCGCCAAGTGTATGTGTGCGCGTGTGTTGTGTGTGCATCCGTGCGTGCGCCATGCGCACGTGCGTGTGTGTGTGTGCGTGCATAAGTGTGTTATTTCCCACCCACCCTGTTAAAAAGCATGTATGTAATGTA
>CM076975.1:52064654-52097154 GCA_039105355.1 Benthosema pterotum | reverse complement strand
CTGAAAGTGTGTGTCCACAGCAACTTTACCATTAGACCTTTGGATTTACAACCACTAGCTGTGTTGCCATGTCCGCTGATTATAAGCGACTTTGGGCTTGATTTCTAAAATAGTCTAGTCAGGTTTCTTTTGGGCTTGTTTTCGTATAAGGTTGCTTGTATCTCTTCCAAAGCCTGGTGAGCTGTGAGTTGAAAGTAGGCTCCGTGCTGATGTGAATCCTTAGAGTAGTTGAATGGGATAAATTAAACATATGTAAACGACGTAGGGTGCACACTTTTGGGATTACATGGTAGATCCTCGGCTCTGTGGCAATTTATTAGGTAAGTGTTTAATTCATTGTATTAAGTTTCACGTTAAAATCATCATCTCGAGCTGTTGTTCTGAGTAGAGTTCTTTACGTAAATGTAATGACCTGGTGCATTTGCATAATGAGTGCAATTGGCCATTGGAATATGAATTGTTCTCTGCTGAGTGTGAATTACAGTGAAACTTGACAACGGCACTTGATGTTTTGAAAGTGTTGCAATCATCATAATCATTGTTGAAGCATTAGCTGGCGTGTTGTGAGTTTGTACATCAGCAATATCCCATAAATATAAGACTTCAGCTGTGCCATCATGCTTTACAAACGTTAAAGTTCACGTTTTTGTGTGGACTGTGATGATGCTATTGGTGTGTTGAGGGCTGTCTGTGTGAATGACTGAGAGTGAGAGTCAGTGTGTGTGTGTGTGTGTGTGCGTTTGTCGTGCTATATGGGGACTAAGCATACTGATACACACCCTCGTCCAGGGGACCTCGGACAGTATGGGGACATACACACTAGTCCCCATAAATAAAATCGCTCAGGAGGCAGGAGAGAGGTTCCTGAGCTAGTTAGCTAGTTAGCTAGCTAGCTAGCTAGCTAGACTATCCCCCTTCAGGCGGTAGTTTGGGCTTGTTTTCTAAAATAGTGTAGTCAGGTGTGTTGACATGCTTAGTATTTCATGTTTGGGTAGCCTATGTGGCATTATTGGTTGGGCACTGCTGTGCACGAAATAGTAGGCTATTTATTCATGAATTAGTTGATTCATGGGTGAAGCCAGTGAAAAGCGATTCTGATAGTCTACTGTGATGTTTGCTAGTTTCTCAGTGACACTGAGAAACAATATTTCTGGATTCATTTATTGTATCCATTCATTATTGTACCTATAGTGCCTGTATATTTTAAAACTGCAGTAGTTGGCTTTGTTTGGAGGAAAATACATTGATAAGTAACGATTTTTATTGGTTGTTATTCTTGCCCTCACAATCAAATCAGAGGGCTCAAATATAACTGTACAGTGTCCAGTTATATTGCCAGGTGTATTGTTTGTAGGTACTGGTAGTATCGTCCAGTAAATGGTTCATTTAATAGTAGTTCTATTATAGGTACTATCACCATAGTCCTATATTTGATTCTGAATGTCAAACCATTCCATATGGTGTATGTCAAGGGAAATAATACAAGTATTGAAATAGGAATAGAAATCTTGTTCAGGAAAGAGCTTTGTCAGTGTTCACCATTTAATTGAATAAACAATGTCAACCACATATACTTCTTATGTGGTTTTTATCTAGAATCTTGGGTTTTATCTGTCAAATGTGCGCTAAAATCTTAGTTTTTATCTCCAGTGGAGCCGTATCAAAAATAGCTGATCTACAAGCTCAAAACGCATCGCGTTCTCCATAAGTATAGAAGATATACTATGCATGTGCAAGCACAGACTGCTCCAGGGGACGTTGGACTGTGTGTGCTAGGAGCAGAGCCACGATATACTTATGGGGAGTAAAGGCTAGTACACACTGAGCGATTTTTTGGGAATTTCACGACGTTGTGCACGATGTACCCTGTCACACTATGCGATTGGGATTACATGGTAGATCCTCGGCTCTGTGGCAATTTATTAGGTAAGTGTTTAATTCATTGTAATAAGTTTCACGTTAAAATCATCATCTCCAGCTGTTGTTCTGAGTAGAGTTCTTTTGGCAAATGTAACGACCTGGTGCATTTGCATAATGAGTGCGATTGTCCATTGGAATATGAATTGTTCTCTGCCGAGTGTGAATTACAGTGAAACTTGACAACGGCACTTGATGTTTTGAAAGTGTTGCAATCATCATAATCATTGTTGAAACATTAGCTGGCGTGTTGTGAGTTTGTACATCGGCAATATCCCATAAATAGAAGACTTCAGTTGTGCCATCATGCTTTATAAACGTTATAGTTCACGTTTTTGTGTGGACTGTGTGTGTGTGTGCGCGTGCGTTTGTAGTGCTGTATTGCCATACACACCCTTGTCCAGGGGACCTCGGACAGTATGGGGACATACACACTAGTCCCCATAACGGAAATCGCTCAGGAGGCAGGGGAGAGGTTCCTGAGCTAGTTAGCTAGTCCCACAATGCACGTTTTCATGTCATATGTGTGTGTGTTACCTGCAGTTACATTATGAGGACTATCCCCCTTCAGGCGATAGTTTGGGCTTGTTTTCTAAAATAGTGTAGTCAGGTGTGTTGACATGCTTAGTATTTCATGTTTGGGCAGCCTATGTGGCTTTATTGGTTGGGCACTGCTGTGCACGAAATAGTAGGCTATTTATTCATGAATTAGTTGATTCATGGTGAAGCCAGTGAAAAGCGATTCTGATAGTCTACTGTGATGTTTGCTAGTTTCTCAGTGACACTGAGAAACAATATTTCTGGATTCATTTATTGTATCCATTCATTATTGTACCTATAGTGCCTGTATATTTTAAAAACTGCAGTAGTTGGCTTTGTTTGGAGGAAAATACATTGATAAGTAATGATTTTTATTGGTAAAATCATCATCTCCAGCTGTTGTTCTGAGTAGAGTTCTTTTGGCAAATGTAACAACCTGGTGCATTTGCATAATGAGTGCGATTGGCCATTGGAATATGAATTGTTCTCTGCCGAGTGTGAATTACAGTGAACCTTGACAACGGCACTTGATGTTTTGAAAGTGTTGCAATCATCATAATCATTGTTGAAACATTAGCTGGCGTGTTGAGTTTGTACATCGGCAATATCCCATAAATATAAGACTTCAGTCGTGCCATCATGCTTTATAAACGTTATAGTTCACGTTTTTGTGTGGACTGTGTGTGTGTGTGCGTGCGTTTGTAGTGCTGTATTGCCATACACACCTTGTCCAGGGGACCTCGGACAGTATGGGGACATACACACTAGTCCCCATAACGGAAATCGCTCAGGAGGCAGGGAGAGGTTCCTGAGCTAGTTAGCTAGTCCCACAATGCACGTTTTCATGTCATATGTGTGTGTGTTACCTGCAGTTACATTATGAGGACTATCCCCCTTCAGGCGATAGTTTGGGCTTGTTTTCTAAAATAGTGTAGTCAGGTGTGTTGACATGCTTAGTATTTCATGTTTGGGCAGCCTATGTGGCTTTATTGGTTGGGCACTGCTGTGCACGAAATAGTAGGCTATTTATTCATGAATTAGTTGATTCACGGGTGAAGCCAGTGAAAAGCGATTCTGATAGTCTACTGTGATGTTTGCTAGTTTCTCAGTGACACTGAGAAACAATATTTCTGGATTCATTTATTGTATCCATTCATTATTGTACCTGTAGTGCATGTATGTTTTAAAAACTGCATTAGTTGGCTTTGTTTGGAAGAAAATACATTGATAAGTAACGATTTTTATTGGTAAAATCATCATCTCCAGGTAAAATCATCATCTCCAGCTGTTGTTCTGAGTAGAGTTCTTTTGGTAAATGTAACGACCTGGTGCATTTGCATAATGAGTGCGATTGGCCATTGGAATATGAATTGTTCTCTGCCGAGTGTGAATTACAGTGAAACTTGACAACGGCACTTGATGTTTTGAAAGTGTTGCAATCATCATAATCATTGTTGAAACATTAGCTGGCGTGTTGTGAGTTTGTACATCGGCAATATCCCATAAATATAAGACTTCAGTTGTGCCATCATGCTTTATAAACGTTCATGTTTTTGTGTGGACTGTGTGTGTGTGTGCGTGCGTTTGTAGTGCTGTATTGCCATACACACCCTTGTCCAGGGGACCTCGGACAGTATGGGGACATACACACTAGTCCCCATAACGGAAATCGCTCAGGAGGCAGGGGAGAGGTTCCTGAGCTAGTTAGCTAGTCCCAAAATGCACGTTTTCATGTCATATGTGTGTGTGTGTTACCTGCAGTTACATTATGAGGACTATCCCCCTTCAGGCGATAGTTTGGGCTTGTTATCTAAAATAGTGTAGTCAGGTGTGTTGACATGCTTAGTATTTCATGTTTGGGCAGCCTATGTGGCATTATTGGTTGGGCACTGCTGTGCACGAAATAGTAGGCTATTTATTCATGAATTAGTTGATTCATGGGTGAAGCCAGTGAAAAGCGATTCTGATAGTCTACTGTGATGTTTGCTAGTTTCTCAGTGACACTGAGAAACAATATTTCTGGATTCATTTATTGTATCCATTCATTATTGTACCTATAGTGCCTGTATATTTTAAAAACTGCAGTAGTTGGCTTTGTTTGGAGGAAAATACATTGATAGTAACGTTATTCTTGTTATGTTATTCTTGCCCTCACAATCAAATTCAGAGGGCTCAAATATAACTGTACAGTGTCCAGTTATATTGCCAGGTGTATTGTTTGTAGGTACTGGTAGTATCGTCCAGTAAATGGTTCATTTAATAGTAGTTCTATTATAGGTACTATCACCATAGTCCTATATTTGATTCTGAATGTCAAACCATTCCATATGGTGGTATGTCAAGGGAAATAATACAAGTATTGAAATAGGAATAGAAATCTTGTTCAGGAAAGAGCTTTGTCAGTGTTCACCATTTAATTGAATAAACAATGTCAACCACATATACTTCTTATGTGGTTTTTATCTAGAATCTTGGGTTTTATCTGTCAAATGTGCGCTAAAATCTTAGTTTTTATCTCCAGTGGAGCCGTATCAAAAATAGCTGATCTACAAGCTCAAAACGTGTCGCGTTCTCCATAAGTATAGAAGATATACTAAGCATGTGCAAGCACAGACTGCTCCAGGGGACGTTGGACTGTGTGTGCTAGGAGCAGAGCCACATATACTTATGGGGAGTAAAGGCTAGTACACACTGCGCGCTTTTTTGGGACTTTCACAACGTTGTGCATGACGTGCCCTGTCACACTATGCGATTAAAATAGCATAATTCATTGACGATCGTTTGTCTTGCTTGTGTTCACACAGCACGTCCCCAACGTATTGACGGCGGGGGCGGTGCTCACGAAAATATTACCACCGATGTAAAGTCGGGGTGGCTACCTTGCGCCCGTCTCTGTATTATTATCTGACTAGTGTCACACAATGTTGTTTCACTATGCCCCATAAAAGTCATCCGTATGGTGTTTGGTGAAGACAGACACACAGACAGGTGGATCCGTGCCAGTAGGCACAAATGTAACCAAATGGACCCCAATGTGCCATTATAAACATTAACATGGTGAAATACATATTGACGCTGTCATCAAGATGTGATCACCATGTTAATGTTTATTATTAACATTAACATGGTGATTAAATAGCTGATCTGGGGAAACGTTTTAAATTGGTGGAATGCCCCTTAAATGCACGGCGTTGTGGAACGATCGGTCCTTTTGTTTACATTGTGCAGCTTGCTGCTGCCTGATTACATTACAAAGTGATGCATTAAATAAATAAATGCATAACCACAATACCAAAGATTGTTATATTGTGTAATATCTGAGCCAATCGCCAATCACCTATGTGTGTCTTGCCATGCATCTGATCTGTCACACTTTAATAAAAAGTTGTCAGTTTTACGCGCGGGGAGGAAGGGATCCCCTCCTTTTTAATTGTATAACCCATATCTGCTGGTATGGGTTTATTATTGCATGCATGGCGTGGGAATGATATGGTTTTTGGCTGTTGCGAGAGAGAGAGAGAGATGATGGAGCCAATAAGGTCAGTAGTAACCATTTGTCATCTTTTCAGTGGTTTGCATCCTTTTTCATACCAGAGTCCTCTATTTATTCAGAATTTGGCTCAAATTTTGAGCCAAGGACCACCATTTGATGACATTTTGCCCCATAGAACGCAAAACTAAAGATTTCGGTTTTGTCCACAATTCCAGGTTGGATTTCGGAGAAAACATTTCAAACATACAGATCAAAATGACGATTAGCCTAATCTTCTACATTCTCTAGTTGTGTGGACTTGGGCTAATTCACATGATGAATAGGCCATTTTAAATTTTGAGAGTGTAAACATGAAACCAAATGGACCGTGTAGTGTATATGGAGAGTTAACTTGTAGATTTTAGATCAGTGATATTAATAATTATGGCTCAATAATAAATTATTCATAATTATGAGTTTTCAAGATTAAGAGTCAAAATCAATCATCAGGGCACCATTGAAATGACCATAGGAATAAGCATAAGATCGATTTATATTTAAACCTTAACTTTAAACCACTGATAAAACAATGGGAAGATTATGAAATAAATAATCAATTATTATTTTTTATCTTAACAAATCTACAGGAAATCTGAAGGGAAAAGATCTTTTAATTCATAGCCCCCTTATTTTGCATGTGTCATTAACCAATAATTCAAATGGTGAGCAATGAACAAACTTGTCTGTAAGAATTATTAGGCCTTTTATTGATCACACCTATAAGACAAAACTCAATAAAAATGGATCAGAATAATTAAACAAGTGTTCATGCAAAATACAAATAGGAGAGATACTAATCGATAATGTCCTTTGCCATGAGTTGGTAACAGATGTAATGCGACACAAACCTGAGATTTTCCTTTGGGAGCTTTGCGAGAGGTAGACTTTTGGTGGTTTTGAGTCTTGGTTGAGTCTTGAGGTTTGAGAGAGGCAGGCCGGTAGGGGGGTGGGTGGAACCCCGGCTGTTAGTTCTTGTCTGGGACACGAGCCTAATTGGTTCACCTGGGACCACTAGGTTGGTACGGCAGGGCCGGTGCTGGATCACCTCTGGGGTCACACTTAGGTCAGAGTGTGGGGACGGCACGTTTGGGTGCGATGTCATCCTGTCGGTTCCCTCTGGTTCTTCCTTCTCTGGTGCCTTCTCTCATCTCTCCCTCCTCTGCTTCTAGAGACCGCGAGGTCCCTTTGTCGGTTCTCGTTTGTTGATTGGTTTCCCATCTCACGACCACCCAAACTCTGAATCTTGTCCTCTCACTACCTCTTATATACGTTTGTGTCATTTGCGTCACACTACATCTCAGTTACCATGTGGAGATCCTTGGTTGCATGTTGGAGACAGGTTGTCTCTGACGGCTCTTTCAACATGCACTCTCAGCATGCATTCTTGTTTGTTGTGATGCAGAGTCTTCTTAGGAATGCGTGGATGTAAGCATGCACATGTTCCTAGCTTAGATCTTTTACAATCTGCAATTTCAACATTTATTGTACTGTGGATGTAATATTTTCATGCAGATAAGTCACGGATGAATGGTTGTATGAATGAATAGGACAAACAAACAGTATGATATAGTGAATGTTCAGGAGGTAATCCGTGGTGGTGGCATCATATGACTCGTATGAATGTTTTTTTTATGGTACCACAGTCCTATTCCATGGACTGTCTCCTTGTGAGATCTTAGTCTCTGAGTTCTGTGAGGGGAACAAAGTCATTAGGGAAACAAAGTCAAGTATTCCTTAATATGAGCAGCAATGATTGGGAATTGCCCGGACCACCTGTTGAAAAAAACCGTTATAGGAGAAGCAGCCACCTTGTAGTAAGTTTTTTATTTTATTTTATGGACGTGGGTTCAAAGGCTGTATCATTCAATCAATCAATGACCGCCGGCATTGTTCCCTTCCCATCGTCCACTTTCACTCAATTGCGCAACACATACCCAAGTTAGTTTGCCTGCATGATCTGTAGGCTACAGCGAGTAGGCTACAAAATATAGACAATGCATAAATCATTCGACACATGTTGCAGAATTGTTGTCCCTGACAAAAGGTACAAGTCAAAGTCTGCTGGTGAGACCAACTTTTTACGCGAGAGAAAGAGAGAGAGAGAGAGAGGAGAGAGAGAGAGAGAGAGAGAGAGAGAGAGATGGTCAAATTACACTATGTTTGATGCGCCTTATATGTTTGCTGCGCTATAATGCTTTGGATCTATCAGAATTATTTTAATAGCCTATGGAGTGGTGCGTCCATGCAGGAGACAGTGGCTGCCCAGCCGGCTGGCATTTCAGTGCAAGTTTTACATTTGCCAGCACAGTGCAAACGTTGTGGGGTTGTCAGAATCTATATCACACTCGACGATAAAATGCTGGAAAAATCAAAATTGTTTAATATTGCCGATGTTTTGTCGGGGGGTCTCGACGGCAGATTCGGCCCGATTTTTTCTCTTTGTGAGATGTCACACTACAAGACGAAAAGACGGCCATCAAATTGTCGGGAGATGACAGAGGAATTTTGTCGTGAGTCCAAATCGGGGGGCTAAGTATAGTGAACATTATATGCTCTTTCCTTAAAGCATCCAGTTTCCTTGTGCGTTCCCTGCTGTCTTCTCTAGCTTTTCCTGTGAGACAGCCTCAGACAGGTTGAGACTTGGATTACAGAACCCACTATGAATCCTGACTTGCTTTCTGGACAAGTCTGTTTCTGTAGGCCAAGCTTCCTGCATAAAATTCTGTGTGAAACTGATTAAATGTCCACAGGACATTGAGTCCCCATTATGGTGTGAAAAATGTACACAGGATATTGAGTCCCCATTATGGTGTGTGTGTTATTTAAATGATATGTTAATCGAGGTCCCCATGAACCATGACTTCATGCACAGATATGTGTGTATGCAAATGAAGTCCCCATGAACCATGGATAAATATCGGTCCCCACAATTCATGTCCAGGACATCACTTCATCCAATCCAGAATCTGAGGTGATATTCATGTTAAGGATTTTTTTTTAAGCTTGCCTGATTTTTTTCATGCCTCTACGACCACTGGAAAGTGGTGTCCCCATATGTGATGGCCCTGCTGTTGGTACCCACAAAACACGTTTACAAACAGGTGTGTGTGTGTGTGTGTGTGTGTGTGTGTGTGTGTGTGTGTGTGTGTGTGTGTGTGTGTGTGTGTGTGTGTGTCAGAGACAAGGACCAACATACAGTATTACTCTGTCAGAGTTTCAATTGTCTATGCACTAAAGATGGCTCTATATCTGTCTTGTCTGTCTGTCTGTCTGTCTGTCTGTCTGTCTGTCTGTCTGTCTGTCTGTCTGTCTGTCTGTCTCTCTCTCTCTCTTCAACAATAACAGCGCTGAACTGCCTCCTTTTCTCCTTTTTTATTTTTTTCTTAGAATTCATTCCTCCCTCCCTTTCTCCATGTCGTTTTTTTTAGAATGCATGCAGATAATTCAGCATAATTACGAGATTCTCTTCATTAACAGTGTAGCTTCCTCTGTCGTTGCTGTTTATCAGGGGCGGATTGGCACATATTTTCCCACGGGACAATTTTGCCTTTGCCAGGCCACCCTGGTTAACCAGATGTAACTCTTTGAGAGCGTAAAAATGAAACCAAATGGACCCTTGTGGGTCCATTTGTTTCATTTTTACACCCTCAAGAGTTAAAATATTCATCATGTGAATTAGCCAACTTAGTCTACACAACTAGAGAATGTAGAAGATTAATGGTCATTTTGATCTGTATGTTCCAGGTGAGCATCTAGCACATTCTAGTGCATTTTGGAAGTGCCACTAGTGCATTTGGATCTTGTCCAGCAGGCCACTAGGTGCCGCAGGCCACCGGGAAAAACTCATGTACTCCAGATGGCCAATCCGCCCCTGGTTGTTATAATTATTATTGTTGCCATTATTATTATCACAACCGTAATAATCTGAGCTGCTTCACGCGTCACACTCCATGGCTGTGTTGTGTTGTTGCATCCTACTAGCCTGGCTAAAGCCAAACACAATGTTGGCAATAAATAATAAAAAGCCTGTCAGCTGATTAGTCTGGAATATCTCAATTGCACAACCATTTCCTATTCCAGAAAATTTGGGGTGGCAATCAGAATAAACGCCCTCAGAAAAAAAGTCTTGTGGGGAAAAGATGCGATATATCAATGCATCAAATCGAATCGCAGATAACTAACTCCCGGACTGCCGAAGTCTCATGGCTGACTTTCATTTGGGACAGAATGGGCGAATGGGGCAATTCTTTTGTCCCATTCACACCCATTCAATCAGCATTCAAATGCCTCACCTGACAATCACCCCCTGAATGTCGTGGGAGCGGATGGGTAGATCCACTAGGGCTAGATGTCACTTCCTGACTTTGGACCCGGAACTTTTTGTTCAGATCGTGAGAGGACAGGTTAGTCAAGACACCAGAAACAGCATGACGTCATCGCACATCCTGTTTAGGAGATCTGGCGCTTCAAAATAAGGGTTTTTTTACAGCAGGACGACGAACACGCGCTCGCGGTCGGTGTGCTAAGAATCGCAACGTAAATCGATTCATAAGCCTAAATAACAGTATTGTATTGCATGGTGAGGTGAGTGAATCGTCCCACCCCTAGTAGTCAGTGCTGAACGCCTTATTCACAAACGTCTTCGTTCTTTCTTTCTCCTTGTGTTGGTCCATTTTTTCCCTGTCATTTCAACCAGCTCACACACTGTCAGCTTGTAGATCAGCTATTTTAATCTGACCAAAAAATGTCTTTCTTCTTTTACCATTTTGAAATAGTATTTTCCATTTTAATCTACAAGTTCACAACGTGTCAATGTAGATGGTATAATGTAAATTTAATCTCTGTTTAGGACAGAACCCTCTGAACACTAGATCTAAAAAAGTGTTTTAGATGTCTAATCGTAGATTAGATGTTTATTAGTGGTTGTTTAAACAATCTAAGTGTTTAATGATCTAAGATTAGACCTTCAAAGAACGTTCGTTTTTAGACTTTTTTTTTTTTTTTTTTTTTTAGATCTTGCGCTCAGTGTATGTCAATAAAAATGTAATCTTTGTGTCGGCCTAAGAACGTAAATCTGCAGTAATAATTTCTGAAAATAACAGAAGGCAAAGACATTTAGGGATAAGGAGGAAGGCACTGATGAAAACCGACCCTAACTGGACCCCCTGGACCCCTTAGACTACCTCCAAGCACTCAGAACCTCAGAACCATAAATATGTAAATATAGTAGGAACGTCTGTGGTCCTCAATGGAACGACAGAGAGGCCAAAAAAACATGGCAAAAATATAACCGTTGCAACAAAACAAAAGAAAACAAAACAGACAAAGCTTGAAGAGCATTATAATGAGATAACAGGAAGGGAGATAACCAGATGTAACTCTTTGAGAGCGTAAAAATGAAACCAAATGGACCCTTGCGGGTCCATTTGGTTTCATTTTTACACCCTCAAGAGTTAAAATATTCATCCTGTGAATTAGCCCAACTTAGTCTACACAACTAGAGAATGTAGAAGATTAACACCTTTTCTTCTTTGAAGGATAGAAACACTAGTTTCTAGCCTGGTCTGGGCCTGGCGCCCTAGTGGCCTGCCTTGGACTTTTCAAAAAAAGAAAAAAAAAAAAAAACCTGTCCAGGCCACTAGGTGGTGCAGGCCACCGGGAAAACTCCCTGTACTCCAGATGGCCAATCCGCCCCTGCCACGGAGACCGTCACAGACGTGCGACGTGGGCGGGGTTGGTCAGATGTGGGCGGGCGGGGTTGGTTTGATGGGGTGGTCTGGACGTTCGTCAAAGTCTTAATCCTTACCTACCAATAGGCCTATATATACAGTATATATCACACCTTCCGTTCGGTAAACCCGATCGTTGGATGGATGGATCCGATTGGTTCCCAGGCCAAGAGGAAGTGTTTGGAGAAAACAAAAACAAAAACAACAGCGTACGTTTAGCCCTCTGTTGATTGGATGGTCAGGAAGTTCCAAAGAGTGCTCTGTCGGCTTAGCCACTCCCACCAAATGTTCGAGATCCGTGTGACGTTTTTTTTCTTTCCTTTTTTTTTTTAGACTAAACGCGTCCAGGACCAGGAACGTCTCAGACATCTGGACAGAAGCATTCTGACAGCGTGTTTATTGTGACGACCAACAGATCGACAATTAGGGTCGCACTCGACCCTTGAACCACAGCCCCCCCCCCCCCATAGTCAGCTATTAGATATCGGTCTAAAAAAACAGGTTATAACTTATGTAAAAGTGAATGGTTTCAAAGGGATTGTGACATTTTGAGCTCAACTGCACTCCAAAAAAACAGAACTTTTCACCTTCAGTAGATATTCTGTGGTCTGGAGGTTTTCTTGGCTCAAAAAAAGAGCTCTTATTCCCAATGCTTTCTCACTATTTTTTTTCCTGTTTTCATTGCAGCTCAAAAAACCTCCTAGAGCCCACAGTAAACCCCAGCCCACAGAAGTTCCTATGAAAGTTCAGGTTTTCTGAGTGTAATTGAGGAGTTCGTCCAAGAGAGCAGCCAAATCAACTTGCAGCAATACGCCGGACGGGTGGCCGAACGGTCACAACTGGTGGCACGACCGTTACGAATGAAGTCGCGACCGCTGGTGTCCTGCGGTCGCAAAACGATTTACCAAAAGTTGAAAAATAACATAGTAATCATAATAAATTAGTTGCGACCGTTTGCCCGCCTGTGGCAACAATTTCTGGACCGCAACGTCTTTCTCCCCTCCTGTCATAAAACCTAACATAAAAACGAGAGGAGGAGGAGCAAGGGTTGATGGACAGATCGTTGAGCCAATCAGGGTGTGCACAAATCTCAGTCGCGACCCGACAATGGCTCTAGACCCGGAAACACGTTAGATCAGGCTAAAAGGCCACGAAAAACCTTTCACTTTTACTTCAGTAATAAACCACATTTGGACATTTGCGGGAGCGTTGTTACAGCCACTTGGTTGTTTGTCGCACTTTGTCGTGAACATGGTGGAACGACTCATTTCGAGACAAAGAAAAACGCAAGCGTAAAGCCTTGCTTCAAGGGTTAAAAATGTGGTTAATGAATTACCCAATTATAACAACAACACGCCTGGGGGGGGAGTGGACTGTCGTCATCGTTATCGTCTATCTTGGTGTCTTTCTTTCTCTTTTGGTATCGTTGGTCGACAGAGATTTCGTCCTCCCCGTGTCTCCTCCTCCTCCTCCTCCTCCTCCTCCTCCTCCTCCCGTCCATCGTTCCGTCTCTGTCCAACTGAGGTGCTCCTGTCTCTCCTCTCTGTCTGTCTCTCCTCTCTGTCTGTCTCTCCTCTCTGTCTGTCTCTCTGTCTGTCTGTCTGTCTCTCTAGGGTTGTCTATAAGTCAAAGTTCTGCTGACAGACATGGCAGACAGACAGGCTGGCTGTGGACATGGAGGGGAGATGGTGATGGGTGGTGGGTGGGGTATCTGTGGTCTGGGTTGTAGTATGGGGGCATCTAGGAGAGGGGCAGGTAGTGGGTTGTAGTATGGGGGCATCTAGGAGAGGGGTAGGTAGTGGGTAGTAGTGTGGGGGCATCTAGGAGAGGGGTGGGTAGTGGGTAATAGTGTGGGGGCATCTAGGAGAGGGGCAGGTAGTGGGTAGGGGTAGGTTCCAGGGACGTGCACACACAGAGACCCAAAGGGGGCTTGAGTTGCCCTTCAACCCCCACCCCTCCCTCCAGCTTAGGTGGTTCGTTTTTCTCCACAATTTAGGAGATTTAACCGACAAAACGTTGGTCAATATAAGAATTCCTTTACATGTTCTAATTGTGTAGATTGTTGAAAAATGAAAAAAAAAAAAAAAAAAAAAAAGAAAGTAATTCAGATGTTTAAACATTTGTTTAAACATCTTATGGGTCCAAATGGATTTGGTTTCATTTTACGCTCTCGTGAGTTACAGACCCATAAGGGTCCATTGGTTATCGACTGTCCATCATTTAGCTGGGGACCACCTGAAAATCCTCTCAGGGACTACCGGTGGTCCCGGAACCACTGGTTGAAAACTTCTGATCTGTATAAAGACGATTACGTTTCATCTGGTTAGGATGCCTCTCGAGCGTCTCTCTAGGGAGGTCCTACTGGGAGGAGACCCCGGGGCAGACCGAGGACCAGATGGATTATATCTCCACTGGGAGGAGACCCCGGGGCAGACCCAGGACCAGATGGATTATATCTCCACTGGGAGGAGACCCCGGGGCAGACCCAGGACCAGATGGATTATATCTCCACTGGGAGGAGACCCCGGGGCAGACCCAGGACCAGATGGATTATATCTCCACTGGGAGGAGACCCCGGGGCAGACCGAGGACCAGATGGATTATATCTCCACCGGTAGGAGACCCCGGGGCAGACCGAGGACCAGATGGATTATATCTCCACTGGGAGGAGACCCCGGGGCAGACCGAGGACCAGATGGATTATATCTCCACCGGTAGGAGACCCCGGGGCAGACCGAGGACCAGATGGATTATATCTCCACTGGGAGGAGACCCCGGGGCAGACCGAGGACCAGATGGATTATATCTCCACTGGGAGGAGACCCGGGGCAGACCGAGGACCAGATGGATTATATCTCCACTGGGAGGAGACCCCGGGGCAGACCGAGGACCAGATGGATTATATCTCCACTGGGAGGAGACCCCGGGGCAGACCGAGGACCAGATGGATTATATCTCCACTGGGAGGAGACCCCGGGGCAGACCGAGAACCAGATGGATTATATCTCCACTGGGAGGAGACCCCGGGGCAGACCGAGGACCAGATGGATTATATCTTCCCTGGGAGGAGGAGACCCCGGGGCAGACCGAGGACCAGATGGAGGAATTACATCGACTCTCTCGCCTCGGGATCCCCCAAGAGGAAGCCATTAGTTGCTAAGAAGAGCGAAGACTGGAGCTCTCTGGTGAAGCTGTTGCCCCGGTGACCTGACTATGGATAAGCGGTTGAAGGTGGCGTCTTACTTGATGTTGCCTCTCTAAGACTCTGTGCACGCCCCTGGGTAGGTAGGCATAGGCCGATAGGCAGGGGGCGTTTTTGCCATTAGGGAGACTAGGTAGTTGCCTGAGGGCGCCATGAGGGGAGGGGGCGACCACCAGACATGCTTTAAAAGGATCCCAGGCTAATAAGCCTCATATGGATAAATACATTATACTTGTCCTCTATAACTAGAATTGAACATTTAAAAACACATATAATATGTTCTTTTGGTTTAAAAATAGTTCATAATTTTTATCCCTTGGGGGCGCCATTTTACTGTGCCTGTCATAGGTATGACAGCACAGGAGATTTTACCTGGAGGGGGGGGGGGGGGGGGGTTCCAGGGAAAATCTTGCCTGTGTGCCTGGGGCTCCAAATTGCGTAGAAACGCCACTGCCGATAGGTAGGTAAGTAGGAAGGTACAGGTGCTAGGTAGGTGGGCTGGCGGGTATAGGTTGGCGGGTTGTGTGCGTTGGGTGCGTTGGGCGATGTGGGTGGGGTTTGGGTGCGTTGGGTGCAGCATCACAGCCTCTCCCGGGTGGGGATCCAGATGTAAGGCCCCGACTGTTCCTCGATCACTGTCTTCACCTTGTGGTAAACCTCCTCGAAGCTGTCTCCCTCCACCACCGCTGGAACGGAGAGAGAGAGAGAGAGAGGGGGGGGGGGGGGGGGGGGGGGGGGGGGGGGGGGTCAGGAAAAAAGGTAAATGGTGCATTTATACAGTATAGCGCCTTTATCCAAGGCGCTTTACATAGATTGTGCATCACATTCACCCATTCACACACACACACACACATTCATACACCATGCAAGGGCACAACTAGCACTTCAGGAGCAATTAGGGCAGGGGCGGATTGGCCATCTGGAGTACAGGGAGTTTTCCCGGTGGCCTGCGCCACCTAGTGGCCTGGACAAGATCCAAAATGCACTAGTGGCACTTCCAAAGAAGTGCCACTACTAGAATGCGCTAGATGCTCTGCCTGGAACATACAGATCAAAATGACCATTAATCTTCTACATTCTCTAGTTGTGTAGACTAAGTTGGGCTAATTCACATGATGAATATTTTAACTCTTGATGGTGTAAAAATGAAACCATTTGGTTCCATTTTTACGCTCTCAAAGAGTTACATCTACGTCTGGCTACGGCATCACCAAGGATCAACAGGCATCAGGCTCCCCGATTGGCCAAACTGACCCGTTGGCCGTTTGTGCCACTGACCCAATTTAAACCAAAATAAACGCGTGATATTTCTTGAAAATTGTTAATTTTACATAAAGATTTGACCCATCTGCTTTTTGCAAAAGATGCACCGGTGGACGGCCTGCTTCAACGCCATTCAATATATCAGATACGCGGACGTTGTGGCGGTGGGGGACAACGTGTATTTCTTCAGAATCCTGGAATGCGATGCGGCGTCGCAGCGTTTTGACCTTTTTACCGAGGTCTTCAACACAGTGTCTTTGAGCTGGAAGAGGCTCGCCAGAGGCCCACCGCTCACAGGCCGCTCACAGGCGGCTCACAGGCACCAGCCCTTCAAGGCTGTGCTGGTGGGAGACGAGATCTATTTACTGAACTTGCGACGCCACACGGTTTACGCGTTAGGCGTCAGTGGCGCCCTCAAGTGGTCTAAGTCCAGGACTCGGGGGAACAAGCCCTGCCTGAACGGTGGGTGGTGGGTAGCAGCCTGGGTCCCGGGGAAGGAGGCCGTCTACGTCTTTGGCGGATTGGAACCGATGGAGAGTATTGGATTGTCGTCCCGCTGGCAGACGTGCGGAATGCACAAGTTGGACGCCGCAACAAAGGTCTGGTCTTCGATCAACACCGCAGAAATTGCAATTTCACGGCAGATTTCGGAGCGCACGCAGGCCAAAGTCGTCGGCGGACAGATGTTGGTATTTGGGCCCAAAGCCGGCGCTGTCAGTGTGTTCGACACGGAGAGCCACCGCTGGCTGGACCCTTCAGCCTCCGTCTTTTCTGGCCTGAAGAACTGCAACCTGAAAGCCTATGAATTTGACAGTCGGATGGGTCTGATGAAACTGGATCTAGTGACTTTCAACTGGAAGAAGCTTAGGCCCAAGGGAGACGGTCCTTTTCCCGATATGAAGAATGTGCGCTGTTGCGTGGTGGGAGAGCGCGTCGTCCTCTCTGTCCGCCAACACGTGGCGGTCATGGACCCGAGTCCTAGCCTGAAGACCTTATGCATGCTGGCGGTCATCGGCTGCGATCTGGGTCAGTCTGGACTGCCTCACAACGTCAGGCGTGAACTGGCAGCCATGCGGGGCAGCTGCATGGAGGTCACGTACGGCCTACAGAATCTATAGTCGAAATCAATATGAATAAATGTGCCGTCAGTCGACGAAAGAAAAAAAAAGATAGGGTCCGAGAGGGCTTAAGCCTTTCAGTTTTAACAACAAAGCAAACCTTTGTTTCTTTAGTTGAATAAGACAAAACATTAGTTTCTTATTTACTGAACACCAAAGCACAAAATACTTTAGGCTAATTCAATGAATCTACACAATTAGAAAATGTATAAGAATTGTTATTTTTAACGTTTTTCCAGTTGTCTCTCCTGAATTGTGGACACTAACTTTTTCGGGGGGACCAAGAGACTAAACTCGACATCAAATGGTGGTCCGTGGCTAAAATGCAGAATAAAAGACAAAAACATATTTGTTTCTAAAAAAAAAAAAAAATGAACAACAAAACACGACTTTGTTTCTTTTGTTGAATAAAACAAACATAAAACATGTGCCTTAATAGCAGCTTAGCCTCGACACCCAGGCTTTCATTTTCGTTCGCCTTGCGCGAAAACGGAAAGCCTGGACTAACGCACGTTGGAAAGTGGCCTTCAAGTGGGAGTGAACCTTCCGGGGTGGGCGTCGCTCTAAATAATGTGACGTAGAACAGCAGTGGACGGGCGGTAGGGGGAGGGGCCGGGGATGACGACACGTCAGTGAGATCAAATCAGAGCCCAGCACTTCCGCCGTGTGGATCCCACGACACCCCCGCCCCCCAAGGCCAAAATCATTGAGGGCTAGACCAGGCTAATAGCAGCTCAATTGCGTCTCTTGTTTCCTCTCTCTTTTTTTAAGCCGGGACGCAGACAAATCTTTTATTAGGCCTATGCAAAAAAGAAGAACGGCTTTCTGTCTTTTTTAACGGATTAACACGGGCAGAAAATTGACTATAGCAATTACGTTTATTAATCATACCTGTGCTTTATGAAGAACATTGCGCCGAGCGCGGCCCTTGTTTAATTTACTGAGAGAGTTCAGAGCCCCGCTTGTTGAGCCGTTTAATGTTGTGTGCGAGGAAAATCAACTTGTTGGCGTTGCTTGGGAGAAGTGAACTCCTTGTTTTGTTTATAATAAAACCTGCCTTGGAGAAGATCCTCTCTGGCGACGTAGAGGCGGAAGGGATGCTGTGGATTCTTTTTGCGACTCGTGACAGTTTTTTCGGCGGCGCGGGGGGCTCATCCGGCGGCATCTCGAGATCACTGTCACTGTCACGGCTCTCCTCTCGCACGGGCCTGTCGGCAAGACTCTCCACTGGATTTTCAACTGTTGAATACGCCTCCTCCCTCTGCTCATCGGTGAGAAAAGAAAGCCTCTCATAACGGGGATCAAGAACGGCAGACTGGATGTAAACGCTGCTCGGGATGAGTGGATCTTTTAGATCCCACCGTCTGTCAATCTCCAGGACCAGTGTTTTCTTGAGGGTTGTAATGACCGTGTTAGCGTCCGCACTGTCGGCCAGGCGTTTCTGAACTGTGATGAGCATGAGGACGGTACCGGACAGCGATGCATTCATATCCTGCGATAAGCGCTCCGTCTGTGTTATCATTGGCTTGTCCTCTGCTGTTCTCTCCACTGGGCTTTTGTGAGATCAAGTGCACGGTCGGACTTTTTACTGACAGTTAAATCTGACAGCACTTCAACAATAGGCTCTCTCTGTTCATTTGTTTATGTTAGACATTAACCACCCCCGCGAGTACGAAAAAAAAATAAACGAAATTCGACTGGGAGGTTGTCAGTCGACAGCGCCCCCTACCGACTGACTAGTCGACTCGTCTGCCTAGTCGAACTTGCTTATTTTTCAACCGATTGTCTGCATATTATGAGCCGTGATGTATGATGTTTTTTGAAAAAAAAAACAGCAAAAATCATAGCTACGTTGATAATGTTCATAATAAAGCAATCCGTTTGTAAATCCGTCAAGTTTTGAGCGAGTTCTAGCTGTTTTTGTTTGGGCTGCCATAGAGCATAGTGTATTTCGTCCTCTCACAAGATGGCCGCCGTGAACGACGTCAGGGGCTCTGCCTCAAGACATCTAGCTTTCTTATATATATCTATGGACATCATAACATGTCCTCTGTTGTTTGGTTAACACAGGGGTCAGCAACCTGCGGCACAGGAGCCGCATGCGGCTCTAGAACACAGCCCTAGTGTAGCATTATTACATACACACACTGGGGCGATCCACACCAAAATAACAAAAACATTTCAGTCACCCAAAACACGTTGCGCTGTGACAGTCAAAGTAACACTTGGACATGTCAAAAAGCCCAGCAGTTATCAGAGGTGGAGCTTTCAATCTGAACCACCCATTTTCAAAGGTTTACTCACTTTACTATGTCATTAATATACCTTAGAGATGTTGTGTGGACTACAAATGGAGTTCTGTAAAACGCCTTTATTTTTTTTTAGAAACTATTTCTGAAGAAAGGTTGTGTTTCACCATGTTAATGATTTTTCTTTGAGGACCTTTTTTTCTGAGGGTGTGCAAATGGAACCAAATGGACCCGCCAGGGTCCATTTGGTTCACATTTGCACACTCTCAGGAAAAAAATAAAATAAAATGCGGCTCCAGACAGATTTTGAATTTAATTTTGGGTCGAAAATGGCTCTTTCAACATCTTGGGTTGCCGACCCCTGGGTTAACATGTCCAGCTTTAATCGAACCACCCTGTTGGTCTGGGATGGTGGCGCTGTTCTCATCTTGTCTGTGTGTCTTATTGGAGACACGCTACTGCCGCTGTATGGAGACGCTCAGTTCATAACAGCGGCGGTATCAGGGGGAATGCTGCCCTCTAATGGGCTAAAGCTGCGAGTGTAGGGTGAGGGGCATTTCTGAGAAGGGGTCAGTTAGATTAAAATGGCGTCTTATATTCGGGACAAATTTTTTATTTTAAAAATAAATAAAAACTGTAAATGAAATTCCACAGTCCTCTCACATATTAGGGGGACAATATCAGTCAACAGAAAAAAGATGGGTTGTTTTCGAATAATCTGTCATGGTTAAAATGGAGTTTTAAGTTATAATGGGTTTGTATAGGAAGGACGTTCCGGCAGATTAATGAACATCAAATATCTAAATACTGAAAGGAGTAACTTATAAACTGTCTGGTGTGTTCACATGAGGCTGAGTAGACCATAAAATGACCAAAAGTTTTTTTGAAAGTGGAATATCCCTTTAAGGCAGGGGTTTTCAACAGGTGGTCCGGGGACCACCAGTGGTCCCTGAGAGGGTTCCAGGTGGTCCCAAGCTAAATGATGGAAAGTTGGTTAACCAGATGTAACTCTTGAGAATGTAAAAATGAAACCAAATGGACCTGCAAGGGTCCATTTGGTTTCATTTTTACACTCTCAAGAGTTAAAATATTCATCATCTGAATTAGCACGGCTTAATTTAAGAAGTTTACACTGTTGTTGGCAAAATACAGCCTGGAATTGTGGACAAAATCAAAAGAATTCTTTAATTTTAGGTCTTTGGTGTGAAAATGTAATCAAATGGTGGTCCGTGGCTCAAATGCTGAATAAATGGTGGTCCCTGGAGTCAAAAAGGTTGAAAACCCCTTTAAGGTGATGACGAATCCCAGATATAGTACTGTTAGATACAGTTCTTTTATGTGGAAACATTGGTATATCTGCCTGCTGTAGGCTTGTTTGTGTTATTTATTTAGATTTTAAATATGGATTTCTGTATTTTAAGTGTCCTGTATGTTTTTAATTGTCTGTAAGTTTTCTAAATAAAGATTGATTATTACCACTCATGAACTCTTAATTATGCCCCCCATTACGTCCTCACCTAAAGTAGCCAATCAGAGTGCGTCGAGCGACGAGCGACGACCGACCGCCAACCGAACGCTTTACTTGCGCCTGCCCTGCTCACCGCAACCTCTCACAGTTATCTACAGGGGCAGATTGGCACATATTTTCCCACCGGGACAATTTTGCATTTGCCAGGCCACCCTGGGAGGGGGCAGCTGGTTAACCAGATGTAACTCTATGAGAGCGTAAAAATGAAACCAAATGGACCCTTGCAGGTCCATTTGGTTTCATTTTTACACCTCAAGAGTTCAAATATTCATCATGTGAATTAGCCCAACTTAGTCTACACAACTAGAGAATGTAGATTAAGATTAATGGTCATTTTGAGTGCCACTAGTGCATTTTGGATCTTGTCAGTTGGCAACACTGCCTCCAGCAGCGTGAGGCAGTGCCCTGGCGCACAGGAGTGAACGGGAATATGGCAACTCTCCTACTTGAAGGCTCTGGTGTAGGACACCTTTTCTTTTTTGAAGGACAGAAACACTAGTTTGCCTGGCCTGGGCCTGGCGCCCTGGTGGCCTGCCCTGGACTTTAGTTTGCCTGGCCTGGGCCTGGCGCCCTGGACTAGGTGGTGTGCGCCACCAAGTGGCCCGGGAAAACTCCCTGTACTCCAGATGGCCAATCCGCCCCTGGTTATCTACCTCTGTCAAGGACCCCTGGGGGTCCCCAGACCTGAGTTTTGGTCAGTGTGTAGAGCTCATACCTGAGAAGCATTCTAGGAAGTCTTGTTCTAGTTTCAGAGCTCTGTCCATGCCTTTCCTGGCCTGCTCTTCTGTCAGCCGAGTGTTGATTTCTCTGCAACGAGACGGAACACACACGCGCGCACGCGCGCACGCACACGTACACACACACACACACACACACACACACACACACACAACACACACACACACACACACACACACACACACACACACACACACACACACACACACACACACACACACACACACACACACACACACTCACACACACACACACACACACACACACACACTTTTTCATACCAGGGGTCCACTATTCATTATTTAGTCCCTCGCACCCAAAACTAAAGATTTTCAAGTTTTTTTTTTGTTCACAATTTAGGAGAGATAACTGGCAAAACGTTGGTCAAAATAACAATTACTCCACATGGTTTAATTGTGTGTAGATTCTTGAGGATTAAGTCATTCAGATGCTTAAATATAATTTAAACTCTTACAGGTCCGTTGGGTTTCACTTTTACACTCTCAAGATTTACAGGTATACGATATAAGGGTCCATTTGGTTACTGTCAACTGTCCTGCACTAAGCCTGGGAAACCTCTCAAGGACCACCTGTTGAAAACCTAAATTATAGTCCCCCTTCTGTTTTCTGTCGTAAAGTTTTCTCACTGTGTCTTTTCATGCTAGATGTGTTTTTAAGCCTGTTAAAATAACAGCAGAAATACATACCAACATGAATAAATAACAAAATGATGGCTGGGCACTATTAAGACTATGTATGGACAAATATGGCATGAGGCATTTTTAACACCAATAGTAACGTGTTGCTACCCTGCAATTAAATGTCCCTCTCAAGTAATACTTCGGTCCCTCAAATGAACAGTTTTGGTCACCGTAAGTCTGATTGATCAATCTATTGTAAAATAAAAAATATCTACCAGCCTGCCTGTTCTGATAAGAAAAAAATGTTGCCTAATAATGACATATAACTGCAGTAAATGGCCATTGAATATGTCATGATCGCAAAAATGCAGTATTTATTGACTATAAGGGAATTTATTGTATTTTTTTTACTGTGGCACTCGGAGTGTCAAGGAAAAAAATCATGGCACTTCATGTCAAAAAGGTTGCCTACCCCTGCCCTAGACCACCTAGAACAGGGGTTTTCAACAGGTGGTCCGGGGACCACCAGTGGTCCTTGAGAAGGTTCCAGGTGGTCCCCAGGCTAAATGATGGAAAGTTGGTTAACCAGATGTAACTCTTGAGAATGTAAAAATGAAACCAAATGGACCCTTACGGGTCCATTTGGTTTCATTTTCACACTCTCAAGAGTTAAAATATCCATTCATCATAGAACCCCCTGAAGGACCACTGGCGGTCCCCGGACCACTGGCGGTCCCCGGACCACTGGTATATCTACTTACAGCACATTCTCCAGGGATTTGGGTCGTACAAATATGGCGATGGGATGTAGCTGTGCTGCCTGCAGTCTGCGTACGGCGTTGGCTGAGACGTCTAGGATGCAGTGTTTACCCTGCTGCTCATACACACACACACACAGGCATGCACGCACACGCACGCATGCACACACGCACACGCACGCGCACACACACACACACACAGGATATCAACATCAATAAATCAACAGTCAACACGTCAGGTGGTGTCAACTGTATTAACTGATTTCAGAAGTGCTGTGGTGGGAGTTCTGCTCCGGTTCAGTATCAAGTAGTAGAATCCACGAAACTAACGTACCGGTATTTTTTGTTTTGTTTTGTTTTGTTTAATCATTTCTAAAATATTAGCACCTCCTCTGTTCATTTTTGACGCCCCTTAGGGTTGACACTAAGGTCTCGGAGGCACTTGCCCATCGGGCAAGTGCAAGTCAGGTTGTACTTGCCCTCAGGTCATGGTCACTTGCCCCCCAAAAATATATTGTAAATTTTGCAGATGTAACTCTTGAGAACGTAAAAATGAAACCAAATGGACCCTTGCGGGTCCATTTGGTTTCATTTTTACACTCTCAAGAGTTAAAATTCATCATCTTAATTAGCCCAGGTCTACACAACTAGAGAATGTAGAAGATTAGGTCATTTTGATGTGTATGTTAATTTGCCTGTTTTGTTTCCCAAATCCAGCCTGGAATTGTGGATAGCTAGAAAGCAGGGAAAGACACAGAGGTCTTGCCCGATCGGGCAACCAGGTAGCAGTCTTCACTTGCCCCACCATTTTTTTACTTGCCCCGGGCAAGTGTTAGTGTCAAGCCTTGCCCCTATCACATGGAACTACTTTTTGTTGTTACTCTTGAAAAAATGTATCCTCTCGTCTGTAAAGTCTGGTCTGTAGAGCACTTTGAGCTGCATTTTGTCATGACAGGTGCTATACAAATAAATTCTACCCATTGAAAATGTGTGGAGTTCGAAAATATGGGTGGGAAAATGTAGTAAGCTACACTGCTTGTTATTCCTTGGGGAAAAAAAAATATGTAGCTAAGGGCCAGTGATGGGCAGTAGCTTGTTACAAGTAGCTAAGCTACATAGCTTAACTACATTTTCCCAAACTTGTAGTGTAGCTTACTACATTTGTTCTGGGAATAGCTTGTAGTGAAGCTACACTACTTGTTTCGAGTAGCTTGTAGTGAAGCTACACTACTTGTTTCGAGTAACAAGGATTGTAGCTTACTACATTTTTCCCACACACATTTTCAAATTCCACCCATTTTTAATGGGTAGAAAACCTCTAATATACATCCCAAAACTTAAACATGCCACCATCCTATGTTCAAACCCTCCGCTAAATTATTATCATTATGATTTTTACCCATATTGTTTTATTATTATGATTAGTATTTAGAAAGTTGTACATTAAGATGAGATATATATTTATATTATGTAGTGATGATGTAGCAAGCTACATCAAGCTACTTTTGTCATGTAGCTTGTAGTGTTGCTTGCTACAATTTTCTGGCGATAGCTTGTAGAGTAGCTTAGCTGAATTTTTTCGAGAGTAACAAGTAGTTGTAGGTTACTACATTTTCCCAGTAACTTGCCCATCACTGCTAAGGGCAGAAGGCATTTTAATCAAACTGTATATACCACAGCTCAGAGCAGTAACCCAGTGACTCTATGGAGCAGCGGTGGGCAATTATTTTCCCCAAGGGGACAAATGAGATACATAAAATATTGTGGAGAAGCCAAGACTAAAGGCTGAACTAAAGTCTGCGTAATATTCATTTAATTTCAAGATAAGAGTAAGAGCCAACCTTTTCGATACCAGGGCCCACTATTTATTCAGCATTTGAGCCATGGACTATACCATTTGAGGACATTTTAGCATCACAGACCCCAAAACTAACCCCAAAACTAACTTTTTTTTTTTTGTTTTTGTCCACGCTACCAGATTGGATTTTTACAAACAAAACAGGATAACATGGATGAAAAATGACCATTCTTTAACATTCTCTGATTGTGTAGACTTTGGGGTAATTCAGCTGATACATATTTAAGGGATCAAGCAGTCACGAAGTGGACCTTGATCCTTTTGTTTTTTGTCTTTTTTTCCTCCTTCCACCAGAAATAGCTGTTCTGGCTGAACCGTGCAGTCGGTTTTCGCGAAAATTGGTAATCTGGTAGAGGGTGATGCCAAACGGTGATGATGCGAAGCCTGTGACCACTGGTCAAAATGGTGGCGCTATAGCACTCAACTGAAATTGCAAACTTTAAACACTCATAACTCATGAACTGCTCGACTCTCAGAAATGTAACTTATATTCACTTATGCGTCTGCTTATGCCGAACAACTTTTTGTATTCTTACTTTTGACCTCTGACCTTTAGATGAACCGCCATCTTGAATTATATGTAAAACAGTTAAAAATGTCTCTTCTCCTACAATCTTTGATCAAAATGCATAACAATGACCTACACATGAACTTTGAAGCCATACAAACATGAAATGGGTGTGAATTTTGTTTTCAGTGAAAAAAATGATGTTTTTACGAGCCAATGAAAATTGCTTGTTTGTGAAAATTCTTCTATTATCCCTAATCTACACATGCAAAGTAATCTGTTTATGAGATTGTACAGTTTGGTAGAGGGGGATGCCAAATAGCAGCAAAACCAGTCTTACTCCAATGCTCAAATGGGGCGCTATAACAATTCTTTGAAACTGAAACATTTGAAAAACCATAACTCGGGCCTCGTTTGGCCAAAAATCATGGGACTTGTTTCTACGTGTTCCTTGATTCATGTGGAACAACATCTGTAACATTGACCGTTAAGCTCCACCCCAGAGTGTTGCCATTTTAAGCAGTTGAAAAATGCTCATGCCTGAATTTTCTGGCTGGATTTTTGATTTGCACAACAAATGTTTGTTGTACAAGCCGGTTTGCATTTTTTGTACACACCATCACTGTGTTTGTGTTGTGGACGAAAAAGTACTTCTGTGGCCTGCCGCACCGAGGACAGCCATCGTCAGTGTGTTAATCTCGCGGTAATTTTTTTGACGCCATTAACGCCGGCGCGTGTTAACAGAGATTAATGCATTGATGCGTTAACGCCTTAACGTGTTAACGCCAACACCTTTAATATATATAAATATATGTGGGTTTTTTTTTTCAGGCTAGCTAGATTGCATTGCATGTGGGTCCTTTAGGTCGTGGGCGTGGTTTCAAAAAGGTTGGAAACCACTGCTATAAAGCACAAAGCACTGCATCGTTCTAATCTTTTCTGACTGAAATTCGAACAATTTAGCTGTATCATTCCAATTTCAAACTGTATCGTTCCATTTTTAGTCTGAGATTAGTAAACTGTATTGTTCTAATTTCACACTGTATCATTCCAATTTTACTCAGAGAGTAGTAAACTACATCGTTCCAATTTCAAGCTGTATTGTTCCAATATTAGAGAGATTATTAAACTATCATTTCAATTTTAAGATGTATCGTTCCAATTTTAGTCAGAGAATAGTACACTATATAGTATATTGTTTCAATACAAACTGTATCGTTCCATTTTTAGATTAGTAAACTGTATTGCGACAATTTCAAACTGTATCATTCCAATATTAGTCAGAGATTATTAAACTGTATCGTTCCAATTTTAAGCTGTATCGTTCCACTTTTAATTAGAGATTATTAAACTATCATTTCAATTCCAAGCTCTATTTTAATTATATTCCTCTGGTTGTACAACAATGGGAACTGATGTAGACACACACACACACCAGAGATGGAGCACTCATTAGAGCTGCATGGTGCTTGCTATACAAGCAGGTGTGCAAACCGTTTTGTACAACGCTATGTACCATGGTGTAGTTGCCAACGGGGTCGGGAGTTGGCTGAAGCCCATACTGCATCGCAGTGTGCAGTATGGGGGGGCCATACTGCACCGCAGTGTGCAGTGTGCAGTGTGCAGTGTGGGGGGGCCATACTGCACCGCAGTGCGCAGTGTGGGGGGGCCATACTGCACCGCAATGTGCAGTGTGGGGGGGCCATACTGCACCGCAGTGTGCAGTGTGGGGGGGCCATACTGCAACCCCGTGTGCAGTGTGGGGGGGCCAAACTGCAACCGCAGTGTGGGGGGGCCATACTGCACCGCAGTGTGGGGGGGCCATACTGCACCGCAGTATGCGGTGCAGTATGGGGGGGGCATACTGTACTGCAGTATGGGGGGGGGCATACTGTACTGCAGTATGGGGGGGGGCTGCGGGGGCAAGTGACAAATATGGGGGGGAGCTGCGGGGGGCAAGCGACAACGGCAACCACACTTTGCAATTTTTAAATGCGAATATTCTAGTTTCCATTTGTCACTTTGACCACTAAGCTCCACCCTCTGACTGCTGAATTGTGCATATTGTTCATATTGCTTACTGCTTGGTGGCGTGTTGTTGGGTTGTTTCATTGATGACAACAACTAAGCAAATCATTGTGCCAGGATAGCTCAGTCGGTAGGGTGCCTGACTTCCAACACAAGATTGAGGGTTCAAGTCCCACTGCTGACAATACAAAGTCTGAGTCTCCAAAAACCCTGCTGTGTTTCCACAATCACATGATGTATTTCTTCCATGTTTCTATGGCTTATTTGTGCATATTTAAGGGAGCGGTAGTGGCTCAGAGGTAGAGTAACCGGATGGTAACCACAAGGTTGCCGGTTCGATCCCGGGCTCCTGCAGAGTTAGTGTCGATGTGTCCCTGTCCCACTGCCATCAGTGTATGAATGTGTGTGTGAATGGTGAATGTGATGCACAATCTATGTAAAGCGCCTTGGATAAAGGCGCTATATAAATGCAACCATTTACCATTTACCAAGCAGTCCACTGAATGTGTGTGTTGTTTCCAGTACGTCTTGTGTCTGTTGGTTAGCCTCATTGGTAGAGCGCATGACTTGGAAATGAGAGTTCCTGGGTTCAAATCCCGGCACGGACACCTAGTAATATGAGTCAATCATGCACAATCTCATGTGGTCTTCTACATCTAAGTTCATGGTTCTATGTGTAACCCAGGGTAAAACTCAATGTAATGGTGGTTGTCACCATTCGGCCCATGTTGTGTTTTGTCACTATTCGGCCATGTTGTCACTAATGACAGTTCACAGCTCAGTTCACCACTCACTCACAGCTCAACCAATCATTTACTCATTCACCAAATCAGTGGCCTTGTGGTTAGAGTGTCCGCCCTGAGACTGGGAGGCCGGGGTTCGATTCCCGGCCGGTCATACCAAAGCTCTAAAAACGGGATCCAATGCCTCCCTGCTTGGCACTCAGCATCAAGGGATGGATGGGGTAAGACCCTGTGTCATACTAGCGTCATGTCCAGAGGGTGTACTTGTACATCAAGCTGCCTCATGCTACAGAAACAGGAGATAGGCACCTGCCCTATGGGCCTCATGGCTGGGCAAGGCTGTTTGACTGTCACTATTCGGCCATGTTGTCACTAATGACAGTTCATAGCTCAGTTCACCACTCACTCACAGCTCACCAATCATTCACTCAGTCACACCAGATTACAATGTGAGTCAGTCTCACACATAATTACCTGATGTATTTCTGAAGTTCAGGCTCCCATGTTTCTATGGCTTATTTGTGCGTATTGTTCTTACTCCTTATTGCTGCTTGCTTGATCCCGTTTTATTGCTGCTTGCAGCTATATTTTAACTCTTGAGAGCGTAAAAATGAAACCAAATGGACCTGCAAGGGTCCATTTGGTTTCATTTTTACGCTCTCAAAGAGTTACATCTGGTTAACCAACTTTCCATATTTAACTGGAACTCTCTCAAGGACCACTGGTGGTCCCCGGGCCGGGCAGAGTCAGCCAAAGAGCTGCATTTGGTCCCCGGGCCGCATAATGCCCAGGTATGCTATGGAGGGTATCTTATTGTATATTAAGATGTTTTATTTGGTTCTGTGGCCGGCAAGATTTACATGCATATCTTGTACAGGACTTTTATTAGTCAAGTAAATCAATAATAACATCAGTTGGTGTTGAAGTCGCAACAGACACACATGCAATGCTATTTTTTTTTTAATAATATTTTGCTATATTTTAATTGAAACCCTGAATTATTTTTTGAATATTGACATCAAGGTGTCAAGGACAAAAAAAGGTCAACCCCATTTTTGTCCGGTTTCCCCATGCACTCCACTTGTCCCACACATGCCCCCCCGAAATGAAGCGTTTGGATCCGGTCACCCTAGACCATACCTGGGCATTATGCGGCCCGGGGGCCAAATGCGGCCCTTTGGCTGACTCTGACCGGCCCGGGGACCACCAGTGATCCTCATACTGGAAAGTTGTTTAACCACATGTAACTCTTTGAGAGCGTAAACATGAACATTTGGTTTCATGTTTACGCTCTCAAGAGTTAAAATATTCATCATCTGAATTAGCCATAAGTCTACACAACTAGAGAACGTAATAGTCATTTTGATTTATGTTATCCTGTTTTGTTTGTAAAATCCAGCCCTGGTATTGTGGACAAAAACAAAAGAAATCTTTAGTTTTGGGGTCTGTGGGGCTAAAAACAAATGGTGGTCTGTGGCTCAAATACTGAATAAATAGAGAACCCTGGTGTCAAAATGGTTGGTCTTACTCTTACCTTTATCTTGAAATTAAATTAATATTACACAGACTTTAGTTCAGCCTTTAGTCTTGGCTTCTCCACAATATTTTATGTATCTCATTTGGCCCCTTGGGAAAAATAATTGCCCAGCCCTGCATTAGACAGACACAGAGCTCCAGTGAAAGCACATTGTCGTTGTCCTCTTCATAAATATCTTCCCAGAGGCTAATGCACAGATAAACACTTGGATAAAATCTATAGTAAAAAAAAAAGTCATCTGTTTCAGTAGCAGCGGTCATCACCACGCTGCCTTGAGATGGATTCTGACCGGTCAATATCCTATTTCTTGCCACATGGACTCACATAATGAGAAGGTCAATAAACACAACTAGAAACAAACTAGCTTTAGTATGTCTTTGTCGATGTGCTGCGCATTCTAAAACAACAGGACAGTTCAGCGTTAATCAAATCAGTTATATGGAAAACCTTGAAGTCTGTCATTTCACAGACGGGTGGTATGGGTGCGGAGGCCGCCCCCATACCATTTTCAGTTACAGGACTTTTATTAGTCAAGTAAAGCATCAATAATAACATCAGTTGTTGTTCAATTTGCAACAGACACGCAGCATGCATAAAGCTAAAGGTCTGACTCAGAGAGTTTTCCGTTTTCAATGATGAAATGCTGTTGGTTTAGTGGTGACACAGCTGTAGTTAGTTAGTAGCAGTAGTAGTGTTTCACATCAGTTTAAACATAAAGCACTTTAATTTGAAATATCTTTGAAATGTGGGTTGTTTGAATGCCATCATGTTTGGCCCATGCCTAGATCCACCCCTGGTCCTACCTGTTGTCCTATATCCTATCTGTTATACTGTCCTATCTATCCTATATCCTACCTGTTATACTGTCCTATCTATCCTATATCCTACCTGTTATACTGTCCTATCTATCCTATATCCTACCTGTTATACTGCCCTATCTATCCTATATCCTACCTGTTATACTGCCCTATCTATCCTATATCCTACCTGTTATACTGTCCTATCTATCCTATATCCTACCTGTTATACTGCCCTATCTATCCTATATCCTACTACCTGTTATACTGCCCTATCTATCCTATATCCTACCTGTTATACTGTCCTATCTATCCTATATCCTACCTGTTATACTGCCCTATCTATCCTATATCCTACCTGTTATACTGTCCTATCTATCCTATATCCTACCTGTTCAGCCACCTCTCTGACACTCTGAACACTGGTCCCATACAGATGACTGTTATATTGTCCTACTAACCTGTTCAGCCACCTCTCTGACACTCTGGACACTGGTCCCATACAGGTGACTGTTATATTGCCCTACTGACCTGTTCAGCCACCTCTCTGACACTCTGAACACTGGTCCCATACAGATGACTGTTATATTGCCCTACTAACCTGTTCAGCCACCTCTCGTACACTCTGAACACTGGTCCCATACAGGTGGCTGTTATACTGCCCTATCTATCCTATATCCTACCTGTTCAGCCACCTCTCGTACACTCTGAACACTGGTCCCATACAGGTGACTGTTATATTGCCCCGCCTCGATGAACCGGTGACTCTGGATGTCTTTCTCCATTTGCTCTCTGGACGACACGAAGTGGTAGTCTCTACCGTCTACCTCGTACTCCCGCTTAGGCCGCGTGGTGTCTGGAGGAGGGGGGGGGGGGGGGGGGGAGAAACAGTCATTAGGCCGCGTGGTGTCTGGAGGGGGGGCACTGGTTTACATTCACTCATCCATCTCTCCATCCCTCCCCTCCCTCCTCCCCCCATCCATCCATCCATCCATCCACCCACCCATCCATCCATCCATCCACCCACCCATCCATTTCCACCCACCACCCACGCCATCCATCCATCCATCCATCCATCCATCCACCCATCCACCCACCCACCCATCCATCCACCCACCCATCCATCCATCCATCCATCCATCCATCCATCCATCCATCCATCCATCATCCATCCATCCATCCCTCCATCCCTCCCTCCCTCCCTCCCTCCCTCCCTCCCTCCCTCCATCCATGGTGTAATTGACTCACGTGGGACACAGGATCCAAACTTGTCAGGGAACTCAGACAGCAGGTCATCATTTACTCTGTCCTTCACCGACCGAGGATTATGATAGGTCTGGCATAGTGGACTGGAGAGAGAGAGAGAGAGAGAGAGAGAGAGAAGAGAGAGAGAGAGAGAGAGAGAGAGATAGAAACTATCAGTCCTCCTATCAGATTTACCATCAGCCATCGGTCCCAACAGCCATCAGTCGCGACGGCTATTGGTCGCAGCCGTTTCTTCACCGGTCGCAGCTACACCCAAACCTAACCCCTTGACCCTGAACATGAGCTTATTAAAACCTATGCCTAAAAACTGATTTATAAATTGCATATTAAGCATGGGCAGACCTATAATTTATGTCCAGTTGCTTTCCATCTATCTGTGACTGTGAGCAACTGTTTTTAGCTGGACTGAACAGTACTCTTGCAGGATGGTGCAGGACTAAATGGCACCTCTTTTTTGTTGTGGCAGGGAGTGGCAGGTAGGTACAGGACTCCAACATTAACTAATCACCACAGACTAGCTCTACTTCAGCACACTGTCGTCTCAGAGA